>JAWNNR010000206.1:0-64411 GCA_035044725.1 Scaptomyza caliginosa | reverse complement strand
ATTAAAGTCCACAAGCTCCAGCAGTTCATGAAACAAATATTTGACTAAACGATAAATGAATAGTTAAGTATATTTAAAAATCATAGTCGATAACACTAACTTTGGAATACTCTGATACAATTGGAAACTAGGCGGTGGACTTAGCCGTTAAAAGGTTTTTAGCAATAAATATTGTTTTATGACAATAACTTTAGAAAATCTTAAGATATATAAACTCTTTCTAATAACCTCACCAGCTCCATTTTCATTAAAATTGTGAAAGATTACGATATCTATTTTAAAGGCCCAGCCAAAGCCGGTATCAGAGAACACACTTAAACTTACAGAATAAATCCAATTCTCGAATGGTAAAGTTTTCGGGCATCCGCTCCTCATCGTACTCAATTGTGTATTCAATATTGAAGCGAATTACCTTACAGACAGGCAAATCAGTAAGCCGAACATGTGACAGAAGTGAAAATCCCTCAAAAAGAAACTCGTGCTCATCATGCTTGATAATGGTTGGCGTCTTGGTTAGAAAGTTAGTTGGTGGTGAAATGGTGATGCGATAGTGGTATAAATTGTTAACATTGTTTGTATTTTTGTCACACAACCGATAGCCCTTTTCACCAGGATAGATACCGTGACGTATGCCGATGCGACGCGACTTGGCCGAGCAGCGACACAACGGTCCGTCGTTCATCTCGCCTGCGTCGTTGTGCCACAAATCCGGATGCACTCGCTGGGGATGCTGTACTTTGCGGGACAGCTCCTCCATGCAGCAATCCTGTTCAATCTTAAAGGTATCCTCGTCCGAGTCGGAATCAGAGCTGGAAGAGCATCCCTCCGACTTGTGTTTGTGCTTGCATGAACGTCGTTGTGTTTTGCGAGGAGGAGGTTCATAAACAGGTAATGAGCCCCGCGCACGTACGGCTCGCTGAATAAGCTCATCGTCAAACAGATCACATAGTTTGTGTAGGCGTCCCTTCGCCTTTACCTCAAGTTCCGTCTGGGTACGTTCATAGTAAAGTTCAGCGGGTGAACAACGCAACCAGGACTCAACCGGAGTCTCAGCCTCATTAAGTGCATTCATTTTTTTAACATAATCTTCTGGTTTTTCACAAAAGTTAGCACAATATTGACGCAACAAACGATCACGCTCCGTTTCCATCGAGTGCGAATTCGCGTCTGTTTCACTATGTTTATAAAATTGGTCTTCGTTTTTATTGACCATTGTCTTTGCCGCATATGGGTAAGATATAGAGCGTGTCGGCCGTGGGCTGTAGTAACGTTGATCATAGTGTTTGTTTTTGCTGTAATTGAAGGATCCGTGGTTGTTCTGGTAGCTGTGGTAATGGCGCGCGTATCTTTGATTGGTTTGCCGATAGTTGTGCTTAAGTTCAGACCGAGCTCGTTGTTGATAATAATTAACAGATTGTGGGATTTCTCCATATTGTTCATAGCCATATGAACCTCCTAAGGGATTATTATGGTTGGTATGTGGCGCATAGCCAGCACTGTAAAAGAATGGGTCGTATGCAGTTGAAGATGAATTGGCAGCAAAAGATGGCGATGGAGGGCTAGTGGTGAATAGCGCAGATGGCGAAGCCATGTAACTTGAAAAGACATTTTGAGCATCATGAGAATTTTTCGACTGGACCTCGTATTGAAATGATTCTGAACTTGGTTCAGCACTGGTTTCTGGTTTGGTATTCACTTGTACACCAGGCGGTGAAAGTTCTTCTGTCTCTGGTGGTGGCGGCGGTGGAGGTTGTGAATAAAAATCCTGGGGTGGCAACGGTGGCTGATACATTTCTTCTTGCTTTAAATATTTACTAGAAAAATTTACTTAGTAATTGTTGGAAAGAGCTGTAAAAACTATCGACGATAATTAAATATATCGATTTTTTTAATTTCTCATATTTAATTATATATATAATATTGTGATTTAGAAATATGCTATCTTAGGAGTCAATTTTATATAGATTTCTACATTTGCACATATATATAAAGAATTAAATAGTTTGTTGTTAGTGGCACCAAGATGGAGGTAAAAATAAACGTCGTTTTGTAAATGTATCGAATATTTCGATAAGAAAAAATAATATATTACAGAATACAAAACTATTGATAATGTTCTTTGTTGAGTTCAGAGCTAGTGGTTCAGATAAACCACCCAGCTGTTAAACAATACAATTAGACAACTATATCACTAAACAATTAGTAAAATAAAATAAAAATTTGTTGCCCAGCAACATGGATGCAGGAGCGCTTTCAGAGCATACAGAAGTTTCCCTTATCACCTGCCCCGGCATCTCACCTGTGACCCCGTTGAGCAAAAACCAATTAAAAAAACAACGAAAACAGGCCGAGCAGCTAGAGTTACGAAAGTTGCGCCGTCTAAAGGAACGTGAGCGTCAAAAGGCAAAAAGAGCTGATGCTAAGGCACAAGGGTTACCGACAAGAAAAGGACCTTCGCGCAAGGAATTGAAGAAGCGCCAGTTATGTAGTAATAACAACGGTAGAGATGCAATAAGTGTTGCCATTGATTTAAACTACGATGATATGATGCATGAACGAGATATTGCCAAGTGTGTGAAGCAATGTTTGCGCATCTATACTATTAATCGACGCGCCGCACAGCCACTGTATCTTCATTTTACGGGAATCAAGCGCGATGGTCACATCCACAAATGTTTAATGAAAAACGATGGTTGGGAACATTGGGACGTGATGTACCACTTTGATCGCACCCACATCGATCTTTTCGATAAAGAAAAACTGGTTTATTTAACTTCCGAGTCAGATACATTGCTAGACAAGCCACAACTTGGATACACGTACGTTATTGGCGGTCTTGTCGATCATAATCATTTTAAGGGACTTTGTCATATGCGCGCAACAAGCGCTAATCTTTCAACAGCTCGACTTCCACTTAGCGAACATGTGGATATGAAAACACGTTCTGTGCTTAGTACCTTTCATGTGTTTGAACTGTTAACACGTGTAGCTGGTGGACAGCACTGGACGCAAGCTATCCTTGAAACGATTCCGCAGCGCAAAGGAGCTAAGCCAAAAGAGAGTATAGAGAGTTAACATGACATGTAATAGAGAGTACTTGCATGTCAAGCATTTAACTTAAACACATACAGCAGTCAACAAAAAGCTAGTACAAAAATGAATAAATACGCATAACGAACCGGAACTTAAATTGAAATGCTTAAATGATGCAAAGAAAGTCATCATTTAAATTAATAATTTTGTAAAATAAAAACAATTCGTGTTATATCTTCTGTAACTTGTAATCCCTAAAAAATTAAATTTTAGGCATCCTGGATTGTTATAAAAACAAAATTTTACTTTAATAAAACCAACTTATCGGTCGTTTTAAAATTATGGCATGTTAAAACAATGCACTGCCTATCGATTTTTTTGCATATTCACTACATAGTAAGTAACACATCGGAGATTAATTTTGTGATACAACTAGCTTCAAAAATTTATAAAATATTTTGTACATCTACACGACAGTGTAGGGCTAGAAAAATTTTAGGGTTGAGAAACTCGAAGGACAGTTTTAGTCGTTTTTCAACACATTAGTGCACAATGTATCGGCTTCTGCTTTCCCAAATTAAATACAACATACACAAAAAAAACTGTAACATGGCTTACTATGCAGTTGCAAAAGGACGACAGGTTGGCATCTATGAAAGTTGGACGCAATGTGAGCACCAAGTTAAGGGCTTTAAAGAAGCTATTTATAAAAAATTTAAAACACGCAGTGAAGCGCAAAATTTTATAAGTTCAGTTGGGACCACTAAGTTATCCAAAAATATAGACTATTGGCCAGAAGATATTGCCAACGAAGACAAAGTTACAGAATCTGACCTGGTATGTCAAAAACGCAAGTAAAGAATTACAATTTTATTGGGTTTATTAAGTTAGCAGCTATACATCAAGTGGAAGGCTTCCCAGTGCAGTCAAGCAGTCGCAAGCGCAAGGCAGAAAATGATTATTCTCAAAAACCTAAACTGTACAGGCACGTATCCCATGAGGAGCAAAGCATTGCACTGAAGCATTTTGGAGAGTTTGAGTTTACCTTAGATGCTGAGGGATACGTTATTGTATACACAGATGGGTCTTGTCTGGGTAATGGTCGATCGGATGCCTGTGCAGGCTTTGGTGTTTTTTTTGGTGACAATCACAAACTGTGAGTTTAGGTTGACGAACATACATATTTGCACCATTTCAATTTTACATTTAACCTTTCCCATTTCTCGCATAGAAATGCTGCAAAACCGGTGCTGGGACGTGTGACGAACAATGTTGGAGAAATTCAAGCTGCCATTTACGCCATTAAAACAGCTTTGAGCTTGGGCATTCCAAAGCTCTGCATTCACACCGATTCACAGTTTTTAATCAATTCTATAACACATTGGGTTAAAGGTTGGAAAAAGCGGGGATGGCGCTTAGCAAATATGGAGCCCGTTAAAAATGTTGCTGATTTCAAGGAATTGGATGAGCTATTAAAAACCAATGACATTAAAGTTAAATGGGTAATATATATATCTTTTTAAAAATTGGTTTTTTAAATATATATTTTTTCTACAGAACTATGTCGAGGCACATAAGGGGATTAGAGGCAATGAAATGGCTGATAGGCTAGCAAAAATAGGCTCCGAAATTTACAGGGAACTAAAGAAACAAAAATAAAATTAATTTAAATGATGACTTTCTTTTGCATCATTTAAGCATTTTCAATTTAAGTTCCGGTTCAGTTATGCCTATTTACTTCATTTTTGTACTAGCTTTTTGTTGACTGCTGTATGTGTTTAAGTTAAATGCTTGACATGCAAGTACTCTCTATTACATGTCATGTTAACTCTCTATACTCTCTTTTGGCTTAGCTCCTTTGCGCTGCGGAATCGTTTCAAGGATAGCTTGCGTCCAGTGCTGTCCACCAGCTACACGTGTTAACAGTTCAAACACATGAAAGGTACTAAGCACAGAACGTGTTTTCATATCCACATGTTCGCTAAGTGGAAGTCGAGCTGTTGAAAGATTAGCGCTTGTTGCGCGCATATGACAAAGTCCCTTAAAATGATTATGATCGACAAGACCACCAATAACGTACGTGTATCCAAGTTGTGGCTTGTCTAGCAATGTATCTGACTCGGAAGTTAAATAAACCAGTTTTTCTTTATCGAAAAGATCGATGTGGGTGCGATCAAAGTGGTACATCACGTCCCAATGTTCCCAACCATCGTTTTTCATTAAACATTTGTGGATGTGACCATCGCGCTTGATTCCCGTAAAATGAAGATACAGTGGCTGTGCGGCGCGTCGATTAATAGTATAGATGCGCAAACATTGCTTCACACACTTGGCAATATCTCGTTCATGCATCATATCATCGTAGTTTAAATCAATGGCAACACTTATTGCATCTCTACCGTTGTTATTACTACATAACTGGCGCTTCTTCAATTCCTTGCGCGAAGGTCCTTTTCTTGTCGGTAACCCTTGTGCCTTAGCATCAGCTCTTTTTGCCTTTTGACGCTCACGTTCCTTTAGACGGCGCAACTTTCGTAACTCTAGCTGCTCGGCCTGTTTTCGTTGTTTTTTTAATTGGTTTTTGCTCAACGGGGTCACAGGTGAGATGCCGGGGCAGGTGATAAGGGAAACTTCTGTATGCTCTGAAAGCGCTCCTGCATCCATGTTGCTGGGCAACAAATTTTTATTTTATTTTACTAATTGTTTAGTGATATAGTTGTCTAATTGTATTGTTTAACAGCTGGGTGGTTTATCTGAACCACTAGCTCTGAACTCAACAAAGAACATTATCAATAGTTTTGTATTCTGTAATATATTATTTTTTCTTATCGAAATATTCGATACATTTACAAAACGACGTTTATTTTTACCTCCATCTTTGTGCCACTAACAACAAACTATTTAATTCTTTATATATATGTGCAAATGTAGAAATCTATATAAAATTGACTCCTAAGATAGCATATTTCTAAATCACAATATTATATATATAATTAAATATGAGAAATTAAAAAAAATCGATATATTTAATTATCGTCGATAGTTTTTACAGCTCTTTCCAACAATTACTAAGTAAATTTTTCTAGTAAATATTTAAAGCAAGAAGAAATGTATCAGCCACCGTTGCCACCCCAGGATTTTTATTCACAACCTCCACCGCCGCCACCACCAGAGACAGAAGAACTTTCACCGCCTGGTGTACAAGTGAATACCAAACCAGAACCCAGTGCTGAACCAAGTTCAGAATCATTTCAATACGAGGTCCAGTCGAAAAATTCTCATGATGCTCAAAATGTCTTTTCAAGTTACATGGCTTCGCCAAATGCGCTATTCACCACTAGCCCTCCATCGCCATCTTTTGCTGCCAATTCATCTTCAACTGCATACGACCCATTCTTTTACAGTGCTGGCTATGCGCCACATACCAACCATAATAATCCCTTAGGAGGTTCATATGGCTATGAACAATATGGAGAAATCCCACAATCTGTTAATTATTATCAACAACGAGCTCGGTCTGAACTTAAGCACAACTATCGGCAAACCAATCAAAGATACGCGCGCCATTACCACAGCTACCAGAACAACCACGGATCCTTCAATTACAGCAAAAACAAACACTATGATCAACGTTACTACAGCCCACGGCCGACACGCTCTATATCTTACCCATATGCGGCAAAGACAATGGACAATAAAAACGAAGACCAATTTTATAAACATAGTGAAACAGACGCGAATTCGCACTCGATGGAAACGGAGCGTGATCGTTTGTTGCGTCAGTATTGTGCTAACTTTTGTGAAAAACCAGAAGATTATGTTAAAAAAATGAATGCACTTAATGAGGCTGAGACTCCGGTTGAGTCCTGGGTGCGTTGTTCACCCGCTGAACTTTACTATGAACGTACCCAGACGGAACTTGAGGTAAAGGCGAAGGGACGCCTACACAAACTATGTGATCTGTTTGACGATGAGCTTATTCAGCGAGCCGTACGTGCGCGGGGCTCATTACCTGTTTATGAACCTCCTTCTCGCAAAACACAACGACGTTCATGCAAGCACAAACACAAGTCGGAGGGATGCTCTTCCAGCTCTGATTCCGACTCGGACGAGGATACCTTTAAGATTGAACAGGATTGCTGCATGGAGGAGCTGTCCCGCAAAGTACAGCATCCCCAGCGAGTGCATCCGGATTTGTGGCACAACGACGCAGGCGAGATGAACGACGGACCGTTGTGTCGCTGCTCGGCCAAGTCGCGTCGCATCGGCATACGTCACGGTATCTATCCTGGTGAAAAGGGCTATCGGTTGTGTGACAAAAATACAAACAATGTTAACAATTTATACCACTATCGCATCACCATTTCACCACCAACTAACTTTCTAACCAAGACGCCAACCATTATCAAGCATGATGAGCACGAGTTTCTTTTTGAGGGATTTTCACTTCTGTCACATGTTCGGCTTACTGATTTGCCTGTCTGTAAGGTAATTCGCTTCAATATTGAATACACAATTGAGTACGATGAGGAGCGGATGCCCGAAAACTTTACCATTCGAGAATTGGATTTATTCTGTAAGTTTAAGTGTGTTCTCTGATACCGGCTTTGGCTGGGCCTTTAAAATAGATATCGTAATCTTTCACAATTTTAATGAAAATGGAGCTGGTGAGGTTATTAGAAAGAGTTTATATATCTTAAGATTTTCTAAAGTTATTGTCATAAAACAATATTTATTGCTAAAAACCTTTTAACGGCTAAGTCCACCGCCTAGTTTCCAATTGTATCAGAGTATTCCAAAGTTAGTGTTATCGACTATGATTTTTAAATATACTTAACTAATCATTTATCGTTTAGTCAAATATTTGTTTCATGAACTGCTGGAGCTTGTGGACTTTAATTTGACACCAAATGGATCTCAAAACGCTGACGACTCTTGTCCTGCATTTCATTTTTTACCACGGTTTGTGCGTGAGCTGCCTGGTAACGGTAAAGAAGTGCTTGCCATGTGCGAGGTGCTTAAGTATTTACTCGACAACTCGGCTGAGCTAGTAGAGCGTCAACAGCTGCTACACTTAAATCAAATCAGTAAAGATGAGTGGCAGCGATATGTTGATTTTATCAAAGGCATGTTAGTAACAAAGCCGGGACACAAGCCTTGTTCACTACGCGTCGATCAACTCGATCGAAATAATTCTGATTTGCCAGAGTGCTTGGATCGGGAGACAGGAATTTCACATCCAGCGATTGTACACTTTGGTATTCGTCCGCCACAATTAAGTTATGCGGGTAATCCCGAGTACCAAAAGGCATGGCGTGAATATGTTAAGTTCCGACATTTAATGGCAAACATGTCGAAGCCTTCATTTAAAGACAAACGTAAGCTAGAGGACAAAGAGCAGCGACTGCAAGAAATGCGCACGCAGGGACGTATGATGCGAAATATCACAGTTGCTATCAGTTCGGACGGATTTTATCGTACTGGAATTATGTGCGACATTGTGCAGCATGCAATGCTTATACCAGTGCTAACTGGACATTTAAGATTCCACAAATCATTAGACCTTCTTGAAAAGAGCATTGGCTATAAATTCAAGAATCGATATTTGCTTCAACTTGCTCTGACACACCCATCCTACAAGGAGAACTATGGAACTAATCCAGATCACGCGCGTAATTCACTTACTAATTGCGGAATAAGGCAACTTGAATTTGGGGATCGAAAGATTCACTATATGAATACACGGAAGCGGGGTATAAATACGCTAGTAAGCATTATGTCTCGATTTGGCAAGGATCACGAGACAGTATCGAACATAACTCATAACGAACGGTTGGAGTTCCTTGGAGATGCAGTTGTCGAGTTTTTAAGCTCAATACATTTATTTTTTATGTTCCCAGAACTTGAAGAGGGTGGTTTGGCAACATATCGTGCGGCAATTGTGCAGAATCAACACTTAGCACTTTTAGCAAAAAAATTACATCTCGAGGAGTTTATGTTATACGCACATGGCTCTGATTTGTGTCACGAACTTGAACTGCGACATGCAATGGCAAATTGCTTTGAGGCGCTGATGGGCGCATTACTGTTGGACGGTGGCATTAAAGTAGCCGATGAGGTTTTTACCGATGCGCTTTTTCGACAGGACGATAAGTTGCTTCAGATCTGGAAAAATCTACCAGAGCATCCTCTACAGGAACAGGAACCGTTGGGTGATCGAAGCTACATAAATTCATATCGCGTCCTTAAGGATCTAACCAACTTTGAGAATTCCATTGGTATTAAATTTAAACATATACGTTTGCTGGCACGTGCCTTTACAGATCGCTCGATTGGTTTTACACACTTGACTCTTGGCTCCAATCAGCGGTTGGAATTTTTGGGCGACACTGTTTTACAATTGATCTGTTCAGAGTATCTATATCGCCATTTCCCAGAGCATCATGAGGGTCACTTATCCCTGCTTCGTTCTTCCCTGGTAAACAATCGAACACAAGCAGTTGTTTGTGACGACTTGGGAATGCCAAGGTACGCAGTCTATGCCAACCCAAAGGCTGATTTAAAAACTAAAGACCGCGCGGATCTACTTGAAGCTTTTTTAGGCGCTTTGTATGTCGACAAGGGTCTTCTTTATTGCGAACAGTTCTGTCATGTTTGCTTGTTTCCTCGTCTTCAGTTGTTTATTATGAATCAAGACTGGAATGATCCAAAGTCAAAGCTACAGCAATGCTGTCTCACATTACGCACTATGGATGGTGGCGAGCCAGATATACCCTATTATAAGGTTGTCGAGGCTACTGGACCGACAAACACCCGCGTCTACAAGGTGGCCGTTTACTTTCGCTCTAAACGTTTAGCCACTGCAAGTGGTTCATCCATACAGCAAGCTGAAATGAATGCTGCCAAGCAGGCGTTGGAGAACTCGAGAGATTTGTTTCCCCAGTTGGATCATCAAAAACGGGTCATTGCTAAAAGCATTAAAAAACAAACTGGGAGTGAAATAGATACGGATGCAGATAAGCCCCCAGACGATAAAACCAAAAAACCAAAATATGCACAACCATTTGAAGATGAGTCCCATCTGCCAAAGCAATATCGCATGCATGAAAATATATCCAGTGATGAGTTGCCGGATGACGATGAAGAGGACAATGACATTTCAAACAGAAAAAAATGCAAGTCATACTTATTTTAAATAGTTTATAATAATTAAAATTTTTTCATTTTAGCATCAGCTCATGTTTTGAGGAATCGAAATAGAAAAATTAATAGCAGCAGCAGTAGTAGTACCGACAGTTCACCTACTCGGCTAAGGGAACAACCAGGTCAGAAAGACGGCTCAATATCACCAATACCCCCTTCGCCGTCAGTTTAGTTAGTAAACTATATATTTAAACAGTTACAAAAATATGGTCAATGTATAAGAAAATAAAATTAAAGCGAATAATTGTACTATTTACAATTGTTTTAAGGTATGGTTTTGTAGCCTAAACTGATTGCAAATAGCCGAAAAGTTTTGAAAATGTGCAAATGTACGCAATAAGCATGTCAGCAGTCAAAAAGCCATTATAAAGAATATATATTGTTGGTCACCAACAACACCAGATTTAATTTATATTTAGAAATGGCTTGAAGCTTGAACTGCTCAATTCCCTTGAAGATCGTTACATTCCTTGTGGTGTAAATATGCCACGCCCAATGCAGTGAAAACAAAGGTTTGTGAAAGGGTTCAAAAAATATAACCAAAGTAAATCAAATTGTATAACAGCGCTACAAAATGCAATACGAGTTTAACAACGTATTAATTTGGAAGGCCTGGGTTTACTTAAAGAGCGATAAACGGCGTCCAAGGGTGCGCCCGCTTCCGCTGAGTGCGCTGTTTATATGTGCCATCTCTGGTAGGTTGTGAATGTCACCACGCGCAGCAACTGACGGCACCGAGCTAAGTAATCTTTGTGCTACACGTTGAATGTCTGCAGCTGATACTTTTTCTACAAAGATAATTAATGATGTATTCATACCACATAACAATATGTATATTTGCTTACCTATTTCTTTAATGAAATGTTCAGGGCGCTTGCGATTACCCGTAACCAACACCTGACGTCCTACATCCTCGAACACAACTGGGCGCGATTCCAAATTCATCAATAACATGGATTGTAGCTGTATTTTAGAGCGCATCAACTCTTCATTGCCAGGCTCAACGGTCATAGTCATAAGTTCACGTGTCAGTACCTCAACCATGTCTCGCACATGCTGTGGTGGGGCACTACCGTGTATACAGAAAAGACCGGTGTCCACATAAGCATGATTATATGCAGTAGCACTGTACATCCAATGGTACCGATTAAGCACTTTGGTGTAGAGGCGGGAGTACATGCCCTTGCCAGGGCCACCGGCGGAAAAAGAGCCGCCGCCACCCATCATAATGTTTAGCACACACAATGGTACAAAGTCGGGGTCTTGATGAGAGCAGCCCTCAAATCCAAGCACAACGTGCGCGAGTTCTGGCAGTCCTGCAGCCGCATAAATCGGAATTTCACACTGTTCCTAAGTAAGTATACAAGGTAAGATAAAATATTTAAAGTGGTTTCCACTATGGTTTCTTACTTTAACCATGCCGCCTGTGTACTGAGAGACAGACGTATCGACTTTCCTAGGACCCTCACTTGGTAAGGCTTCTTTCATCCAAATTGGTTCAATTTCGACAAAATATTTTTTTACATGTTGAACCAACTCGTCGTGATCAACCTAGGTTAAAAAAAAGTTAAATATTGAATTTATGTATATTCAGTTAACGCTTAGCTAACCCCAACGCCAGCAATAACCATTCGGTCTGGAGAATGATGATACTTTAAATAGTGCATAAGCACATGACGATCAATGCTGTCTAGGTTCTGTTGCGGACATAGCTTTGGTAATCCGAGCGTATTTTCTCTGTATGCGGCTGCATGTATCATATCCATTAAAATGGGTTCCTGCTCGGGTCGCATGCCAAGCGTCTCCAGTTCAAAGCTTACAGCGCGTCGCGCCAAATTTACCTCTTGTTCGCTAAGCGTGGGTCGTAAAGTTATATCAGCCAGTAAACGAGTTACAGACTCAAGCGCACGACTGTCAATGCTGGCGGCATATATAAGCGTGTCTCGGGAGCTTTGGCAGTCACATATTCCACCGTTTTTTTCTAATTCTTTGAGTATTGCATCTTTGTTAGGAAAGTTTACTGTAGACTGTGAATTATGGAAAATATAAGTGAATTGTTCTTGACTCATTTCTTGAAACTTACATTGAAGGCAAGTTTTTCAAGAAAATGCGACACTCCACTGGGATACGCAACTTCATAGCGAGGTCCAGAGTCCAGAACCAGACCCACAGTACAGAATTGTCCGTAACGCGGCTCCGACGCGATGCGCAGACCGTTTGCTAGTTTAGTCACCTGTGTGATCGCACTTTCGGCCAATGGCTTGGCATAAACGGCCTCCGGCAAGTTTGGCGGTGCTTCAGTTAGCGGTGGCAGATGCGTTACAATCTCTTTAGACGGCGTGTTTATATTGCGTGGTCCACCATCATTGCTACGCACACGTCCTGTAATTTGTCCGATTCCAGTACCACTGCCTATTTCATCACCACTCACTGACGTTACCTTTGTTGCAAAACGCCTCGGAAATCTAATTAAGTTATATTAATATAAAATCTGAATACCGGGTATTTGTATGTCGCACACACACACACACACACACTCGATTCTTACGTGCGCCAAGAATTTTTGAGCAGTTTAAGCATACTAAAGCTTCTCACGTTCATCATATGCAGGTGATTTGGGCCTGGTCTCAAACTATTTCAAGTATATATATACAATTTTTAATGTTGAATTTTGCTGCGTTTATTTTGTTTTAGGGACATGCTTTGGACGAAAATATATGTTCGTTTTACGACTGTCAGTCACAAATGTCATTCAAATTTCACAAAAATTATTGGACAACAGAAACGATAATCGAGCTGACAAGTTTGGTTTGCATTGTAAAAAGTATCGAACAAATAGAGGTGAAACCTGATCTGGAAATGTTATGAACAGGACTTTTACTGTCGTATAGAGTTATGTTATAAACAAAACTTTTACTGTCGTATAGAGCTGTGCAACGAATAATATCACTTTTAAATTGATAATATTTTTACACATGGAATTGAGAAGGTTGCCTTCTTGATACAAATTGTTGCTGATTATTTTCTTTTTACAATAAAATAGTTTAGTATATAACCAATATTTTAATATTATTTTGCATTTCAAAATTGTTTTGATTTCTATAGTTTCTCTGTTTAAAATCCATTTTTGCTTTTTAAATGAAATAAAACTGTTTTTTTTTTAATAAAAATATATTTATGTTTTATTCTACGGCTGGCACGGGTCCGGTTTGGCTATCTGCATCCCAACGTATTTATGTACAATCACTCACAGCTCAAATGATGTGATGTCAAAAAAAGTTTCAAAGTGCTATAACACCTAAATAAGAAAAAAAAACTTTAAATATTTAAACGCCAATTTGTTGTATATTATATCCCCTTTAAAATAGTAACTTTATTTGTTTCTAAAATGCTGTGGTTTTTAATAATTAGCAAAAAACATGAAAAATATCATAAAAGCAGGTCACACTTCAAATGATGTGATATTTACACCTAAATGCCATAAAATCGCGATTTTTTTTTTTAATTTGAATAGATTAAGCACAAATAGACCAATCCTTTGTATATACGTAAATCATATTTAGCAGCCCGGCTGAAACCTGCCAGCAAGGACTATGGACAGACGGACTACCATTAAACAATGAAAAAGTCATTTTGGATCACTTCAAAAACGGATATTCAAAGGTCCAAATGGCTCAAATTGTCAAGCTGTCCCCATCGAATGTGCAACAAATAATTTTGAGCTTCTTCCACGAAAACCGGACAGAAAATAGACCAAAATAGCACCGAAAATGATTTTCACCGAACAGGAGGAGCAGAGGATTATCAGAAAAATAAAGAAAGCCCAAGGTTTTTGACCCCAAAATTTGGCTTAACTAGTGGGAAAAATGTTGTAAGGAGAGTGTGCGCCTGGCTTTGCGCAAACATGTTTTTGAAGCCCGAGTACCCCGTAAAATCAATTTTATAAGCGCTCAAAATACAGAGTATACGATGACGTTCGCCAAAAACCCCCCTTGGACTTTTGAGTTTTCGAACACAGCCATTTTTGTAGACGAGTCTGAAATTAACATATTTAATAGAATGGAAGAAATTATGTGGGGCAACGGCCCAATACTGACCCAAACACATAAATCAAACATTCGAGTTAGGCGGAGGAAGTGAAATGGTATGGTCATGTACGCCGGCTGCCGGTGTCAGAATCTTGACGGTTTTTGAGACCATAATGGAGTTGAATGTGTACTCTAATATACTAAAAAAAATGTACACCAAAGTGGGTAGAAGCTGGGATTTTAACGCTGCCTTCGGTTGTACCAGGACAATGATTCAGAGCACATGGCCGTTATAGTACAGTTCTGGCTTATCTGGAACTGGCCCCAAGCGCTAATTTCACCGCCCCAGTTCCCAAACATAAATGTCATTGAAAATTTGCGGAAGCTGCTGAAAAATAACATCTGGATACACAGCAGAACATCCAAAGAATGCTCTGCCGGATGAGTGGAGCAAAATTGGGCCAAAAACCACCAGAAACAAAAGGTTACGGGAAGTAGTTAAGCCTATCGCATATTATACTATGTATTAACATCCCTAATTAAGCTATTTTACACGAAATATTTAACTTTTTTGAAACCACATTATTTGACTTTCCTGTATGATATTTTTCATGTTTGTTGCTTATTATAAAAACCGCAATATTTTAGAAACAAAAAATTATTTTAAAGTGGATATAATATACAACAAATTGGCGTTTAAATATTTTAAGTTTTTTTCTAGTTTATGTCTTATAGAACTTCAATTTTTTTTACCACATGTGATGTGAACTGTATGTGAAAAAAACATAGCTTGCAATTTTAACAGAAATCGTTCAACGCTGTTTAGGAACATGGGAATTTAATTTTTGTTTTTTAACATATCCGCTTGTTCTTCTTTCCTTTTCCAAATGCACATATGGTAATTATGCGCCACAAAAACATATTTTTGAAATTATTGGTAATTTTTAGTTATAACAAGTGAAATGTTCATAACCGTTTAAGTGTACATATGCATATCCAATTAATTCTTATAACAGAAAAATGTCAGTTGAATTGGGGCATAAATCCCCTGTTACAGTAAATACCTCTCTTAAAAAAAGGTTAGCAACTATTTTCTGTTTCATAGCGAGCTTCATAGTAGTCAGCTTTTTGTTATGCAATGATTCAGTTCACGTTGGAACTACAAGTTGCATGACGATTGTTTTGGTTAATTTGTGTACATTTAATTTTGAAACTTTGTAAAAAAACTGATAGAGCTTCTTTAAAAAAAAAAAAGAGAAAGGATATTAAACCTTGAATACACGGCATATATTGTTGGGTCAATTTATTTGGGGCTAAAACCAAGAAGTATATAGATCTGAAACGGCTTACACGATTTCATTAAACATTTTATTAAGTAAAATTATATGTTCTAATCGTGAATTTACGTTTTTAAGCCATTATCCCTTCGTTGTTCTTATTAAGAAATGTTTATACGGTATTTTATTATTAATTCACTTGTTATTTTTCTAACATTAAATAAAAACAGTAAATGAATTTTATACTATTCTGCATCTTTACTTTAATACAACTAAAAATGTTTACACTGACAAGGGGTAACTTAAACAAATTAGGCAAGCTGATGCTGGTGCACCATAGCTTTCTTGACGTACATTAAATTCACCATGACTGGAATTACAATTGGACTGGTAGGCGACCAGCCCTTAAGGCTGTCAGCTGCCCCATCATTCGATTAATCATAATTAAATCGGCGCCTACCATCAAAACGATAACCATAGGCCGCTGCATTTTTTGTATCAACAAGAGCAGGATTTCGATGCTTGAAGAAGCTTCTATGACCATGAGCTGGACGAGCAGCGCCGTTTGGAACGCCTTCTATTTCACGAGGATAGAATGCATCGAACATACCAGCAGGTGGAAGGCAACACTCCACAATTTTTGTGTCGTTTGGATCATATGCTTTGACCTTTATCAATTTATGCTGCGTTATGAATACTATAACAACTATGTTTAAAAGTTTCGTAATAACAATCATTGCTGTTTTTACATGCACGTTTAGTACTTTTACTTTTTGTTTGCTGCTCTGCAACGATAAACTCGTTTTATTTACGTCTACTTATTTGAACGTGTTTAAGTTGCTGTAGCTCAACACGTACTACCTACTGCTGAACAAGACAAAGTTTTGTAGTAAGTTTAAAAGCTTTTTTATAAAATCAAGTTTCCCGTCTCCTTTTATACCTTGTTTTTTATATCTCAGAGATACACGGATAGCTCTTCTTGTCGTTTTCAGAGTATGTCTAACTTACAACTGATATTAAACCCTTAATATCTGATTGGACCTTTCGATATATTTAAGACATTTTATAAATTTAATGCGACTGAGGTTGTAAATCTCATAACCCTTAAAAAATAACAAAAATTGTTTTTACAAAGTGAGCAACAGCTGAGATGATCATCAGACATATTTATTTCTGCGTTTGCCTGTCTTTCTGTATTAAGGTATTGATCTCAAAGAGAGAGCAAATGGCTTTTAATTTTGAATACAAGTTCTCCTCAGCCCTGGTACAAACAAGTTGGCTTTACTAATGATCGATAACTCTTTCAGATTTCGATAAGTACATCTCACATATCAATAACGAAGTGTAGTTTTGAAATTGCGAAGTGTTAAAAAAACCAGAATAATAAAAGCGCACACATTGTACGTGGTAAGTCTAAGGCTTAGGGTATCTTCTAGCGAGTAGTCTCGATATAATTTCAAATTATACAAACTGACAGTTTTAAAGCGTATTTTCCATATATTGTATGTTAACATTTCCACTGAAGCTTAATATATTCACTTTAGCTTCCAATATTTTATAGATTTGATTGTTCACCACGGTGGTTGGAAGTGGTGATTTACAATTTTTCAAAAAGTTTCCGTATTCATACTTAATAAGTCTATTCTCAGTTCAGATTGATTTTTAAATGATTTGTTCATTTTAACTTTCTCCTTTTGTCAAAAAAATATAAGCCAATTTTAAAAGGAATTACGTTCACTTTCTTCTTGTGTGCTATGTTTAGAAAAGAGGCAAAAAATAGTTATGCTCGACTGCTTTTCACATCCCTTGGCAACACATATGCAATCACTCCGCTTAGCATTACCTTACTAACTTGCTTAAAACTAGTTACTTACCGAGACGTGCATTAAATCAAAACCAACCAAAAACCGACATTAAGCTGGTTTGAAGTAAAAGTCCCACAAGGTACTAGAAGGCCACAGTTTTTTTAATAAAGTCAAGGTACACAAATAGTCTGATAGAACAGCCCAAAACGGTTTATAAAGTTAATGGTATTTTGAAGATTTAATATATGTGATGACTAGTACTGCTGGACCCCGAAAGACGTCCGCTGGCATTTGGTGATGATCCACCCTGATCCTTCTGCTTTAAGAAGTTTATCATCATCAGATGGTTTTTGTCTTTTGGGCACACCTTTTTCTGACAATTTTTTCTGAGCAGGAAGTTTTATTTACTGTTTAGTACGTGCATTCTTCTGCTATTGCATTAAAGTCAATAAAATTGGCACTGAGATTTTACCTTATTTAATATTATGTTACATCTTTATAAATTTCCTTCGTTTTATTGCAATAAGCACGAACCATAACAAATTAAACAGTTAATTAATGCTATGGTTAATTTTTAAGCCGTTCGAATTCGGATCTTATATCCGTTTGTTAAAATGGGCTTTCGTCTTTAAAAGTAACTTATTTTCCAAGCCTAATTAAAAATAAAGTATTATACATATATAATAAAGACTACACATTTGCAGTTAATTCTAGCAATTGGCTTGCTTTGATTCAGCGGCTCCTGAGTGTGTATATACAATTATAAAAAATGTTAAGTTTCTTTCAGATACATCTGGTGCTGAGTTTGCTCATTCTTCCGTAAATGGATGATCCGATATATCGCTACAGTTGCGTCGCCGTTTTTCCAATATTTTTGTCGATTCCTCAATCGTCTCCTTGTAGAACATAATTTCTCTTGCTGAGCTAGGCAGTGAATATTTTGAATCGTCCAGATGCCACGTAAGCCCCAATACAATGTTAAAAGCTGATGCATCATAGCCATGACAGCCAGAGTACCGATATAGTGGCTTTTTGTTAAACTTGCAGCCATTTGACTGAGCACCTGAATAAACAAAGTTATAGATAACAAAGAGTTAGATAAACCATTAGAATATGTACCTATCAATTTAGATAAAATGAAATGATTTGTAAAAACGTTGTTAGGTAATTCATTTTGGAAAAGTTAAACCTTTTTAATGATTAAGTTAGCATTCACCCTAATCGTAAATCAGGTACCTTCTCGTAGCTGTATACTATGTCAGAACAACACGACGTGAGCATTCAATGTGAGCTGTTAATTGATGGGTTACGCAGACCTGTTAACGATTTTCAAATAGACGACTCAAGACTGAGAAGAAGATTGGTACGCCGTTTCTATTTCTTGCTAATGGTAAACTTTCTTTGGTTTTTAGGTGTTGAACATTTTGCTCGTCCACAGATATAATAGTAATATATATTTTTTAAAGCTAGAGTTTCTTTTTGTACTGCCTTGCTTGGAGGTCCTACGTTTATTTGAGATACCCTACACTCTTTATGTGCGTATGGGTACTTTTTTTGGACTGTTATTTATTTATACGTTGCTCTACATTTGGCCAAATTGGAGACGATATTCACCGTACAATTACATCGTGTTTGCCTTAATATTAATTACCACTGCCCTTAGCAAGAGTTTATATTTATTGAACTTGGATAAATCACGTTGGGTATGTATGTTAAAAAAAAATCTTTCAACTGTCTCAGGTAATATGCATTTTGAAGTTGTCAATTACAGGTCTATGCCTATCCACTAATTTTAGTAACGGAACTAACGGTTTTAGCCTTATACACAAAACAGTATAGACTACCGTTTGTGCACGGCATTGGTGTTATTATAATATTCACGGTTTTTGGTTTATACATGCTTTTGGCATACTTTGTGCACATGATTTACAAATTGCTCGCTGTGGCTGTCTGCACTTTGGAGGCTTGGTATATAATTTATGATACACACCTCATGCTTACCGGTCGGCACGGCTACTACGTTGGACCCAAGGACTACTTGTTTGCTGTGAGCAATATTCATGCTGATATACCCATATTTCTATGGAGTCTACTAAAGCTCATTGGTTTAGGTCCGTGTATTATGTGCCTTAATGTTATACGCAACTGCCGAACAAATGAGATATGTTAATTAAATGTATGTAACTTTACAAAAGATAAATAAAAATTGTATTTGTATTGACCATTAAAGAATTGAACAAGTAATAAAATTCAGATATCAATAGTAAACATAGCTGGTATTAGAAACTTAAAAATTAATTTATTTAAAAACACTTAGTACTTCATGTAAGGTTTGATGAGATTTAAACTATTATTAACATAAACCATCTAGAAATCTAACCATTTCCTTTCACATTTGTATGTATGTTTGTCCAGTAAGTCAAGCATTCCACACACTAGATACCAAAAGAAAGAAGTTTGAGTTTTTGTAACGTTTCTCGTGTACTGTAAACTTGTAAAGCATAAGGACCTAGGGCAAATTTAACTGGCTTATCTTTGTTATTGCAATTAGGCCTAATAATATGAGCCGATATTAGTCAGCGCTTATCGCTTATTATATATTTAAAAAACATTTTTTCTTTCACAGCCAGAATTATGTAATATTTATTCCTTGTACTTCAGGCTATGTGTATGGGTAAACGTTTAGTATTGTTGCCTGCTGCGTATGTCATGACGTCACAATCAAATATGACAGTGAGTAAATTTTAATTTTCTGTTTATCTCCGTACTATTATTATTTATCACTTGCTTTGCTAGATTTTTTTTTTTGTAATCGCTGTTGCCGGTTGCATCTCAAATTTTATTGCCAAGTCCACCACATTTGCTCCACCCACTGAGTTAAGGAATAAGTTTGAGCATTTTTAGCTAATGTTCTTTAGAACTGCAAACTACTGAAAAAAGGGCCAGGGTCGTTTTGGGGTCTAAGCCCTTGGTCAAAAATTTGCAGATGTTCTAAACCGGATTCTGAATATATTAAAAGTTGATATTTTCCTTCCTTTGCTAAAACTTAGTTAAGGCACGGCATCCCAAAGTGATGTACTTTTTTTTGAGGTGGCAGCATTAATCTATCTCTTGTTATAGAATTTAATTTTATATATTTGTGGCATTATAGTGTCGATGTTTTTTTTTATTACTTTCTTTACTGTCTATGACGCACATTTGGCGGAATTGTATTTTAAATTTTGTTTGTAGTTATGACTCGGATGCGTTTACCCCCACGGCATAAAATGAGATTGGAATTTCATTAAGTCTTATCAGAATAATATATTTTTATATTAAAAATTCTTGAACTATTTATATATTTTTTTTTAATTATTCTTATTATTCGTTGCCGATCCTAGCCGGTTTCTTATCCCGCAGATTTATACCACCCAATGTTAGATCTTCAACACATTACCATCCCAGTCGCTATGAATCAGTCAAAACTATAAGCAGATAGCGTATATCTTAGACTGACTAGTCTTCTTAATACGAGTGTTGAGCAATCTCAAATTTTGTACTATAAATCTATTAAATGGGTGCAATTTGTATTATAGTTTTGTACAAGAAGTATATGTAACAGTCTAAAGAAAGCATCTTCAAGTACGTATATTCTTGGTCAGCATCAACAGCCGAATAGATTTTCACATTTCCATCTGTCCTTTAAATACAAAATGTGCTATACCATAAACAGGTCGTGTTTACTTTAAATTCTCCATAATTTTTTTTGTGTTTTAATATACATGTAATCAATAAAAACAAATTCTTGAATTAGGAACTCGTTTAAAATGTTCTTGAATATTTTAAGATATATTGAAACTAAGTAACATGCATTAAATTCATGCAGATACTTATATAAACGCATTCAATGATTATTTTCCTAGTCAAGCATTCTGCATTTTTTTTTTTTAAATCGGATACCCGAACTATCCGTTAACAAGCAGATCACTTTGTTTGTTTTTTTGTCACCGGACTTTTCCGCGGGCGGCTGCCTCCGACGGCGATGATTTTACGTGTTACTTTTTAATTTTATACTCTTTGTTCTTTGCTGGTCAGGCAAAAAAGTCAAGCAAACAAAACTATTATCAATATCTATTTACTGTAAAAGAATTTTAAGGAAATAATTGTTCTTCAGCTTATCTTTAAGGTAATTCGGTCGATTCGGTTTTCAGTTTTTTTTTGTGTTAAGGATATTTTAAACCTTTGCATAAATTTTTCCATGTTCATTGCTATAAAAAGATAACAAAATTGGGTGTTCAGGTTGTACAAGATATTGATAATTTTTATGACTCTGTCTGCTAACCATAACCTATTCATTTACATTGTTTTTTTTTATATTTTAGTCTCCTTATGGACCCTTTTAGAATGACTAGTATTTTGAGGAATTAAATTAGCCCTACCTCGTGTAACCTTTGTATACATCTTGTCCTGAAGGACTTATCGGCATACTACAGAATAATTATAATGATAAATCTTAATTTTTTCAGATTCCAGAAGAATGTTACTACTAACATTTTTCTTTTTATAAAATGGATAAGGTTATTCTTCGAACTTTCTAAATCAAAGAAGCTCCAATCAGAAATACTAAGATTTTGGAACCCATTTTTGTTATTGTTATTTTAACCATGCATAATGTTTTAGGATCTTTTGTATCACCATAACAAAAACATTTGAAAATAATTTAAATTATCTTATTCCACTGTCCAAATGTTATTGCAATGTTCACGCTAAGCGGTGCGTCCCTCGGATGGATAAAATAAATTAAATACCGTATTTGAGTTAGAAAAAAATATATAATAATTTAGTGATATTTTTGTGGCCTTAATAATTAGTTTATTACTTTAAAAGCATAAACGCAATTGGGTTTTAATTAAATTATTTGTATACGCCGCTTGGGCTTTTCTTAATTATCCATATTGCAAAAATCTTATAGAAATTCAGAGAATTCGATTTCAAACTGGTTTGTAGCTTGTATGTATATTTATATGTACTTACATTTATAATTACATGCTAATTTAACTTACCGATGGGATCGATACATTCTAACGTAAGAGCACATTTTAGCCATGGTAGCATTATTTTCTCCGTGACAAAGAAGGTATCCGTAAAAAAAAACGCATCAAGATCAACCATACGCAGGAAAATAAAATCCTCAGCAACTGACTCAAAGTAGTCAAACATCTTTGGATGAGTGTGTGATGAAACGGCTGTCGGAGTATTCCAGCCCAGTACTCCAGCAACCTTGACGCGACTCTGCAACTCGTGAAGCTCCCGATACCCGCCGCGTATGCGCATATGGTTTTCGGCAAACATGACTGACTTGGCCCGCATTAGTGCGTCTTTTATTACAATCGGACGATATGCGTGGGTTCGTTGATCGTTGACAAATGAGGGAAACTCTGACAGATCATAGGTAATAATAGTACAACGACTGCTATTGCAGTATGTGTTAAGAAAACGCAACTCATCCTCAGACACGCCCAGGTCATAAATAAGCAGAGACTCGCTGGGCAGCTTTGACGCAATGTTTTGCGCTAACAATATTGCCGATGACACTTGTGGGTCCTGAACATAGGTGACTATGGTAAAGTTGGCTTTGGTGCCGTTGTAGGGTGTCGTAATGCGTTTTCGCTGTTTCTTCTGTAGTTGCTGTTGAAGTTTTATGTTACGTTGACTGTGTACAATTGCATTCATTTGTCTGCTGCCGTCCTGTGTACGCATCTGAGGTATTTCGTTGAACTCCTGTGACACCCTTTTTGCTGCGATGACCGTATTAGTTTCTTGTTGACCCGTTGCATACTGCGGCAGCTGGGATGCAATACCTTTTGCGCCATTTGCTGACAAAAATCCAAGCAACTTTAAATATTTGGGGTCTAGTTCAAGTTTTTTACGTTCCAATCCCACTCGCAAATTCTCCTAAAAAAAATGCATATAAACTATATTTATACATAGTGCAAAGTTGTTCGCTAATCAATAAGTTATTAATTTGGTTACCAACGACCTATCAAGCACTAACAGACCCGCAAATAATGTCTAATCGTCAAGATAATAGTGTTTTAATAATAATTTGTGCAAGAGGTACAACTATTACAAACTGATCAACATTGAAGTCAGAATTTTTGTGAAAATTGTTTTAAGTTATCTTTTTATCTATAAGATTAGTGTAATATACGAGAACAATGATTAAGTTTTAGTTGCTAAGGTTTATTTATTTGGAATGCTACAAATTGCTTCTCATTATGTCACAAGCTGCGTGATAACCGAACTTAAGAATAACTTTCTCTCGAATATTAATTATTATTATGCATTATAAAAAACAAAACAGTAATACATGTTTTGCATTGACCGTTATGTTATAATGTTTTTTTCTGTTGTAAATTTGCTTGCTATATACTCGATGGCGTTTTCACAATTAAATCAGGTTATTGAGAAAAAAAAAATAAAAATGCGTTTTCGCGTTTTGTTGTTAGAATACTTCATTTAACGTATGCCTTTAATTTAAGCTCAAAGAGAAATATCTCATCTTATTAAAACGCAAACGCGAAGGGACTGGCCAATCTGAGAACGAGATAACAATGTCCGTATAAATGACTTCTTAAATTCTGCGGCTAAGTCAACTAAGACTACACCTTAACGCACTACTTAAAAATCAGATAGGTCTGATTTAGAAAGTCAAAATTTTGTACAGCCGGCCCCGTTCAGTTTTATCTGACTGTCTTAATTTACTTTGGTATCTCCGCATGGAGCTAATTGTTAGCTTTTATCATTAAAGCCAGAACGCTGGTAGACTTTCAATAAATATACAAACCAAAATGCGGACAGATACCAAGCACTGTAACACCGTAGCAAAACGCCAGCATGTGCAACAAAAAAAAATGCAGCAGAAATATTTTAGACACATATTAAATAAGTAAAACGGTAACAGTCTAACTTACGCATCTGCGAAAAATTCTGATACCAGGATTGAAGCGTGCGTTTCTTAGTCTGGTTTTTCAATATTCTATTAAATAGTTGGCAAAAAATATTTTTGTCGTTATATACATACATATAATAAAAAAGATACTAATTTATTATTTTACCTATTTACTTATTTTAGAGATGCAGGGCGCAGGATTAAATGATTATAAATAGTTTGACAATCGTTTCAGAATGAAAATTTCACGAAAAGTATATCTGGTCGCTTGGGTAAAAATATAATATAGTTAGACGAATCATGGAAAACTTACTTGCAACTCTTTAAGCTGTTGATGCGTTTGTACAACAATGTGTTTGAACGAGTCGTTTGGTTCGCCAGCAGGTCCAAATGCGATAAATACGATGGTTATGATTATTACTCCGGTTAGTATCAGTATTAAATGTTTAGTTCGCATGGCCGCTAAAATAGACTTTGATTTTGTCTTATAAGCAATTTTGCGAGCAAAAATGCGCTTGAGCGTTAGTGAGGCCTCCAGTCTGAAGGCTGTTTTTTTTTTTTTTACAAAAGTTCACAATGAACAAATTTAATAACCGATGAACTGAAACGCGCATAAAAACCAATTTAAATCTCTTGTTTGGTGTTTACATTATAAACCAAGTTCTAATCTTGGGTACCGATTATGTTAACATTAGGTACTGGGTTCGTAAAACCTTAAGTTTGTTTCTGTCCAAAACAAAACACAAGTGAAACATTCGTTCCAAATCATTTCGAGTTAACATAGTCAGTCCGTTAATTAGTGTTTTGTTTTTTTTTTTTTTTATTTATGTTATATATTGTTTTTGTGATACCTAGATGATTTAAAATCTTACATTTTTGTTAGTGCCACTTTGTTCAAAGGTAAAGTATTATATTCTGTTTTTACATACATATGTTCCGTAATTAAAAATAATTATATAAATAGGAGAATATTTAATATTATGCCGTTTGTACCACTGTGCTTTATTTGCACTTACGTTAATAGGCAGCAGAGCACATTTAATTTGTTTGTTTTAGTTTTTGTATTACACTTATTTTTTTGAATCGTCAATACATAGTAAAACACACATAAACACATTTTCTAATGTTTTGCTTGAAATATGTGCAGATTAGTTTTCGTTTATATCTGCGCCCACAGCTCCGTAAGTTGTGGTTAATTTTAAGTCAAAGCAAACGCAAAGTAACTGGTGCTCGCAGTAGAAATATACGTTAATCATATTTATTTTCTGTGTATTTACGAAATTTTGCAAAATGTAAGTGTTAAATTAATGATTTGGGGCTTAACGCAGCTAGCCAAGCATTACCGGCGCAACATCCATTAGGAAAAAAAGTTGCACTCCCACGTTGTTATACACACATACAAACTGATAACGCGCTCTTTTTATTATTTATTCTACTAACTCGCAATCATTTGGAGCTACCACAAAATTGGCTATGATATTTTACTTTTTATCGAGACCGTCAACAACTTTTCGAGTATAAACAACTGGAACAATTTCTTAACTTGCGATGTGTGCAGCCCGATACTTTTCAATACATTGGTAAAGATTAGACAATTCAGCACTCATATATCGATAACAATTCATAATATTGAGTTTATATCGAAATGATCTTTACAATTGAGGCAGAATTCTTATGCATTGACCATTTAAATCAGCTGTTGTTTGTTTATCTTTGTTGTGTTGCAAGTTGCAGATGTTGAATTTCACTTTCACATGAAAGCTGCTAGGAGTATTAAAGCGATTGCCGAATCTGAGAAAAAGTTGCAAAAATTGTTTAAAATTTTAACGAAATCACTAAAAGTCCACCACGTACCAAGCACCCAACAAAATATATCAGAATAAGAGAATAATGATAAATAAAAAACTTTAAAATATGTATATCTCCTTTTTATTAAAATTTTTAAACTTATATTGAAAAATGCGCAGTTCAGCTGTGATTATAAAATTTTGTTAGCACGTTGGAGAATTTGACGACGTCGCTGTTCATTCGCATGGCTAGCAAAAATAAGTCGTTCAGTTCGGTCTAAAATTGAACTAGCATCATTACCATATGAACTAAGGCGCTGTCGTTTGTTAGCAGACACAACTTGCCGATCCTCAGTCTGGTTCTGTTGATGTGGCTGATTTTCTGCGCTGTACTGAAAGGTAAGGCTATGGTCCAAGCGCTGCATTGTGTGGTCTAGTTTTTCTAGTTTGTCTATTGATTCTTTTAAAACTGGTGAGGTCTGGCACCGTAAACGATTTGTTCGGTACTTATCAAGCCTAGTTTGAGCCTGATGCAGGACTTCCTTAAATATAAGCTTTTGCTGCTCCGGTGATGGCGTTGCAATTTTAACCGATTGTTCCTGTACCTGTTCCTGCTTCTGCTGCTCGGATGTCACAGAGGCCGCATCTTTTGGCTGATTCTCATAGTACCAGTGGTTTTGAAAGCACCTCTGCATTGTGTTCAGCCGGTAAACAATAGCAGTTGGTAAGGCCGATGCATTGCGGCGTAACGCACACTGCAGCCTTTTCCTAGCGAAAATCTCCACAATCTCTAGGTAATTTACGTTGCCTGAGTTTAGCTGTAACTCTAGCGTTTGTATAGCACACAATGCCAATGACTCAACAAACGTCTCCTCTGCACTTAGCTGAGCATAGTCAAGCAACCATTCGCAAGTCATGTCTAGTTTCCGCTGTGGGCGCAGTGGAACCATTTGTGGAAGCATTGCTTCCTCAAGCAGCTGCACAATTTGTTGACGTCTCTCCGGATTTTTCCAGCCATCAATAAAATATTCAAATCGGTTGGGCAAACCAGCACATTCAGTTTCCAGAGGTTCCACATAACAGCGTAGCTCTTTTGGCAGCTGCGGAAGTTCGTCTAGTGGGTCGCCTACGACCATCTGAAGACGACGCACGGCATCATTATATAGCTGCACACAGAAGTTCGGTGATTGAGAAAAAAATCGTCTTATTGCCACATCATGTTGGCCCGCACTACGTAACCGGCTAAAGAGTTCATCTCCTAAATGGTAGATAAGCCACTCCTGCAGCTGCACCTGTTTAAGTAAGCCGCGACTACGATGTGGCTGCTTGGCCAAAAACTCTACGGCGCACTGAAGTAGAGCTACAATTTGCATTTTTTGTTTTCCACGCGGCATAGTGCGGATATCGTATATGCGATACGAGCGTAATGGCTCCAAGTTTAAATGCTTCATCAGCTGCTCCTTGCACATTTGCTTCCCGTCAATTTGCTGCTGCACAACAAGAGCCACGTTGCTACAGCCACTGCTGCTGCATAGCAGGTGCAGTCTTTCTCGAGCCTCTTTAAGTTGGTTGACTGCCATAAAGCAAATTATTCCATCTGCATCAGCCAGTTGCTGCTTGATCTTCTGTTTCGGCATGCCTTTAATTTTGTAAACGCAAAGCGCCACTCCATTAAAGAGGCCACGCATATAAAATTGATCTTGTCCAGTTTTATGGGAGTGGCTTTGCTCAGACCGCAGTAGTAGACCGCTATCTAAAGCATGCTCCACTACAAGACCCAAGCTATCGTCGGAAAGCGATAGCAGCAACTTAAAATAGTGAAGAGATCCTGGAAATTTTGGTAAAGTACGCGCCAGCAGCTCCCATAAATCCAGTTTAAGGCTGCACTGTTTATCTATGCCTGCCAAAAGTCGGTTAAAGTCACAGGATTCACCCTGACGATAGCGACGAATTAGACGGAGCGGCTGCTCCAATTTTTTCGTATCAACGAGTTGATCGGGCATCTCACTGCAAAAGTTTAGAGGAAGGCAGGAAAACAGCGATTTTTTGTGCTGTTGCAAGCGTCGATAGCAGCGCCAGCGTTGCCAATAGTGACGCATAAGACCTAGTTCGTAATTTACAAGCCTAAACTGTTCCTTGACGAGCCTATTAATAAGATGGTCCAGCAGCGTCTGATACAGAATCAGCGAATGTTGATGTATTCTCCAATTCTGGTTACAAATAACCTTCACTTGCTGATCAATAAGTTCAAAAAGCAGTTGTTGGGATCGCTCCTGTAATTGCATCTCAAGGCGTTTTTGTTCTTGGCACTGTTTCTCTGCTATTAATGCAGCCTCTGCTGCTGCCGCACGTTTATGACGCTCTTGAATTTCTCTGGCCAGCAGCTGGTGCTTTTGTTCTTCTTTATCCAGATGCTGCTGAGGCTGGCGTTGGTGGAGCCTAAGTTCTGAATCAACCTGCTTTGACTTATCAAGCTCAATCGCGTCTATGTTTTGCTTTTTTGAAATCGCTGTTTCCTGCTGTGGTGGGGCTAGTTTGGCATTTTCAGCAACGTTTAACTGGTGCGCTGATGATGCTGCAGTTGTTGGCGGCTGCTTGATAGCATGAAAACCGAATTTCGGGGGACTGAGCCTCGTTACAAATATGTTATCCGTGATGTTTTCTGTGTTTTGGACAGATAGACTAAAATTAAAGCCACTATTGCATGATTGCGTTGGATGATTCTGCTGCTGTGTTGTTTTTTGTTGCAGTTGATGCATATCGACCAACTGATGTGATTTCTCCAACAATGGCTGGAGCATAAGTGCTTTGACTTTGGGCAAAATAGGTGCCGAAAGAAGCGGCACCTTAAATATATCAGTTTGTGTAGCTTGTTTGTCATTTTTCATATTGCTTGAAGTTTTCGTTGTTATTTTACGTTCTACTTCCTTCTGCTCAGCAATGTTGTCTAACTGGTCCCTGGCCGTCCAGGCGCTACTCTTCAGGTAGCCCAGCTCATCGAAGCTGCTGTGTGGCTGATGATTGGTGTACAGCGATTTGGGCGGTAGCGCCTCTCCGCAGATGCACTCACCAACGCTTTGGTGACGCTTTGATTCCACCAACTGCAAAATAAACAGAAGTACGGTAGAATATATGCATATATATGTATATACGTGATGTGATGATGGGAGAGTATCATGTTGACTGGTGTTGGTTGCGGCGTTTAATCAATTTTTAGTGACTATCTCAAAAACTAAACAAATTTTAATTTTTTTTAATTAAAAAATGGGTATGGTATCCAAAATTCTCCATGTTCTGGCAAGCCAACTTTTTGTGTCATACTTATTGTTTGTTTTGTGTGGATTTAAAAAAGTTATATTCTTCATGCGCTCCTAGATTTTAAATATAAAATCTCATGAATACAATGGCAAACCAAGTTCTTCGTTTAGTTGTAGTCCTGTACGACCTCAAGTACTAGCGCATATAACTTTTTAGTACGTTTTACTTGAGTGTTTTAGATTATTCTCCATAGTTTTTTAAATTTGATTTTCGGTTAATTGATGTAAAATATAACCAAACTTCATTGTACAGTTTTTCAAAAATATACAAAATTATCTTGATTCTGTGAAAATGGGCTAGCTATTGTGAGTGGAGAACTTGATTTGGTTTTGATTCAAAAACTTTGGAGGATACAGGCATACTCTTTTTTAGGGTCAGGTGGCTGTGAGCAAAAGTTGTGGGCTTGGCTCCCAAACTTTTAGTGATATTGGTATATTTTGTGTATCACATATTGGGAACAATTTTTGTTTTTTTTTTTTTCTTTTTTGGGAGGTTTTCAGCCCTTATTTACCATAGATATAATACGTTTTAATTACAGTATTAATAAAAACGTATATTACAGTATTAATAAAAACGTATATTAGTTAAAAACAAAAGCACTCACCTCGATTTGCCTGCGGAGCTTGTAATGCTCTGGCGAGTGGATTCGGGTAAGTTCGACACGTTCCGATTGGTTAACATTAAGTCCGCAGCATTCAACAAATTCGGCGGACTCATAGTCACTTGAAAAGTGCATCATTTGTCGTATAAAGCTAATAGGCAGCGAGGAAAACTCATACTTTCGTGGGGCTCGATACGCCTGAACAAGACGATGCAAAGCAAGAATTCGCAGACGTGAAAAGTAAGAGACAAGTATGCAAGCGCTCAGGTAACTAGTTTCCGGTTCCCGCAATAGCTTAAAAAAACGAACGAAGTTTGTGTCCTGCAACGCTAAATAAAATTGGATAGCACGTCGAATTTGGGGGCAATTTTGAAGATCGATGGGCAGCTGGCCTATGTCCCAAAGAAAGTTTGCATCTGCCAGATTAAGCAGCACAATATAGCCTCGAAACTCGGCTTCACGTGGACATTGGACACCTTTGAGTCGCAGATCGTGATACATGTACTTAAGCGTTTGCAAGCATTTTGTTAAATTTTCTGCGTTTATTTTTGAATCGAAAACACTGGGATCCTCGGCAACCAAGCGGGCGGCACAGTGAATATGAAAACGAGCACACTGCTCTACAAGCTTTACGGCGCCCAGGGAGCACAGCTCCTGTTGTGTTATTTCTTTGCGTATTGAGCGAGTGCGATCCCAAACGAAATGAAACCAATCGCCTAAATGCGCGTCCTGTCGCTCACTGATGTCCATTATCTCGTGCATAAGATAACTCATAGTCATGTGCAGTGCTGCCTCGGTGCGCAGCTCGTGCGGAAGTGGTGTCTCCTGATCGGCGCTGCTGCGCGAGTATTGTTTAAGTGCCAACTCATGCGAGATCAGCTCATCGGAGTTTGGCTGCAGCTCAAAGACAGCTACCTGCCGCTGAAACTCGCGTAACACACGCTCCTTTTCGGGGCACATGTCCGCACAATGGCCCTTCAATCGCTTGGCGTCTGTTGCTGGCGTTCCGCGTCGCTGATTAAGCCGTAGCAACTTGTCACGCGCATCAAGAACACGAAATTTTTCCTCGCTGCTGTGTGCTGGTTTGCGCATCACTGCTTCCAACTCCTGTCTAGCTGTCTTGTGTTCAGCGGGCTCACGCTGTGTTTCCCGATCTCGTTCCCAATCCCTCTCTCTTTCTACGTGAACGCCTAGCATTGATGCTGTACTGGTTCTAGCAACTGATTTTACTGCACCGCTGGCGACCTTGCGTGCGACTGGATATTCGTTCCGCCAACCGGCGCTTAACGCACTCAGTTCGGCCTGCACGTCGGGATCAACCCATTTCTCGGTCTTCTGGGCGGGTGAACTTTCCATTTCCGCATAGCACATTTCGAATCTGTGTCCGTTGTAGATGGCGCCATCGCGAAGCGCCAGGGCTGCTTCTGACTCGCTGGCATAACTTACGGTGCAGGTCATGCGGCGCGGACGCAGCACAAAGTTAACTAAATTTCCAAAGCGACCGAAATGAGCACGCGCAATAAATTTGTCGAGAAATAGTTCAGGTATATTCGTACATCTGCAATTTAAAATGTTTAAGTATAGCGATGAACACCCAGGTTATGTACTCACAGCAGTGTCTTGTGATTGTAAACCCCCTTTAAATGAATGTCTGCCATGCCACAATAATATCTGCGTTTTACGCTCGCTTTTTGGAGTTTTTGTTCTCATAAAACAATACACTACATGCATTCACTAATATTTAATAACTTTAGTATGTTGCGTCCTTTCCTTCTATTTACTGTTCAACCAGTTTTACAAAAGTTCATCGAGCCACATTTTTGATATATCGATAATAGTCCAATGCACAGCTGTGGGATAACAAAATTCAAATTTGCCTGTGCAAAGGAAGCAGATGGAAGAAGACTGTGTAAATTATACAAAATAATCAAAAAGTGGAAATAAATAAACAGGCTAAGAATCACTGTAGAAAGTGAATTTGAAAGTTTGGGGTTTAGGTAGTTTAGGGTATTTTTTGCATTTACAAGTCCCAGTTCAACGAGGGAAACTAATTTTTGGATATATTCGTTTTTTTCGTGTGCGTCAGCTGTTTTTTGTTGTGTTAAAGCCGCTTAGTTAATCCATCGATGTTTTGACACTCATCCATGGCAAAAAATCATATATCGATTTATTTTATACATCGAAATTCTTGATCTCGCGATGATTTTTGCCTAAGTGAAGCGTTGCTGAAAATAATATTTTCCAAATGCGCGCATGTTAAAAAAAAAAAATAACACCAATTAAAAAAAAAGCGTGTGAAATATACAGGACTTCAGTCAAGAGTGTTGATAATGAATATTTATAACAAAATACGCTTAAGAGAACATGGATTTGGTAAGTGAAAAGTGCGCGGGCAATTCGTGGAATTTGGCGCTCGAAATACAGGCACACCCGTTCCTCTTAATGATATTTTAAGCGCCAAAATTGTTAACGAATATTAATAAAAGGTAAAAAGCTGATTAGTGCAGTACTGTATCAGCAGGGTATTACAATATTAACGTTAACGTAAATTGCTGTGATTGCACAAATAGCGCGAGAAAAACTAGAACGTAAACAAAACAATATGACACTGATTTGATTGTATTTTTGCCCCGTAGCCAATGACCAAACGTACGACTTTGCTTTGAGTCGCCTGTGCGTATCCAGACACGACAGCTGGCGTGGCATTGCTCCTGCCAACTACAGTCCGGATTTCAACCCGGAGCCGCCTATTTTTTCAGCAAAGTTTGCCAATTGTGACGGCTACAGACACATTTTGGCCATTGCCAACGAGGATGGAAAAATAGCGCTACAAGATACTACACAGCAAAACCAGGAGGCGGAGGAGCAGTCCCTAAGTGCACCCCAATGCCATTATAATGCTGTTTTTGATCTGGAATGGGCGCCAGGACAGATGCGCTTTGTGTCTGCCTCAGGTGATCATACAGCCCGCCTTTGGGAGGTTGCTGGCTCTGGCATTCGCGGTCTTAATTCCTATGTGGGCCACACGCGCTCGGTAAAAACTGCCGCATTTAAGCGCACGGATCCAGCAGTTTTTGCTACAGGTGGACGCGATGGGGCCATTCTGATTTGGGATATACGCGCTAATCTTAACATGGATTTAACATCGCGCGTGGACAACTGTATATACAGTGGACACACCGGCGGACCGGGTACTCCTCAATCGCAACGCAAGCAGCGCACACGCACACCCAAAGTTTCAAACAGTGCCAACACGTCCAGCAGCATCACTGGCTTAGCCTTCCAAGACAACGATACGCTCATTTCCTGCGGCGCCGGGGACGGCGTCATCAAAGTGTGGGATCTAAGGCGTAACTATACCGCATATAAGAAAGAGCCGCTGCCGCGTCACAGCTTACCCTATGCGGGTAGTTCGACATTTAAAGGTTTTACTAATCTTATTATTGACGCAACCGGGACCCGTTTGTATGCAAATTGTATGGATAACACAATTTACTGTTACAATTTGGTTTCGTTTGCGCCCAAGCCGCTGGCTTGCTACAAAGGCTTACTGAACTCCACTTTCTATATAAAAAGCTGCCTCAGTCCGGACGGGAAATATTTGCTAAGTGGCAGCAGTGATGAACGCGCGTATATCTGGAATTTAAATCATCCATCTGAACCGCTAGTATCGCTTTCTGGACATACTGTAGAGGTGACATGTGTAGCTTGGGGCGCTTCATACGATCGTCCGATAGTCACTTGCAGCGACGATGCGCGCCACAAAATCTGGCGCATTGGGCCTACTTCAGAATCATTAACAGCTGCCGAATTTGCAGAGCAATATCGGGGCCAGGCTAGTTATGAGCGTCGGTTTGACCGGCCGCCAAAAACCATTCAACACAGTTATAATTTAAGAGATCTAGAGTCCACGCCACGTTCATTTAGGCGTCTCATGGAGCAAAATGAACGCACGCCAAGCTCTGTAGAAAAACCAATTATGAAGCGTTCCTATCTTGACATGCTCGGCCCGACAAGCGATGCAAACATGGACCAACAACCGCAGCTGAAGCGCGTGAAGCCCCTTGAGACCAGAGGTCGCCGGCTGTTTGGTCCTAATTGCACCGCCAGTCATGAGCTTACGCTGCCCTCTATAGGAGAGGATGAGCACCTTATGTCTGCATTCAATCAAGAGAATAGTACTGAAATCTCTCTGTCGATGGCCTCGGAAGGTGCCGCAGAAAGTAAGTTTCAAGAGACATCACCACTGAGCGAGCAATTTTTAAATCATAATGCATTATATACCTCGCCACCGACAACATCAGCGCAAGGGATAGCAGCAACAGCACCCATCAACAGTACCTTCAGTTTGCAATTCTTAGCCTCGCCAACGTCAAACCTGCCCAATTACGTTCTAGACGGAGAAGCACCACACTTGGGAATCATGTCACCAAAACGTAAATCCAAAGAAAAGGTCGATTGGCTGACAAAAATACGTAAACAAAAGCTTATGTCTAATAGTCGTGCAACTGTCACTCTCACAGACAAAATGTGTAATGAAGAGTCTGCCCATGCACACAATTCGGATGTCCTGGCATCACCACGTTTACAAAGCCTTCGCAATTCTGAATGCAGCCCAAAACTCCAGACCGTTAGCCCGCGTCGGCGCATATCCCATAACGATAGCGGTGGGAGTTCTGCACATTTGCGCACCCCTACATCCAGCCGTCGAAACAGTGAGACAACGCTGCTTCGTTTTTTTAGCGTGCAACGGAGCACTGTGAGCAAAAACAACAACAGCGGTGATGCTGTTGCTGAAGACAAGGTGCCCACGCCGGTTAGTTCCGTCAACTTGGAGTTGCCTGCAATTTCAACACCACACACACAAACGGCAACAATTATATCAAGTCTGCGAACGCCAACGATGGCAGTTGGAAGCGAGTGACATTCGCTTGTTCCATTCTCTGCTTTCATTAGGTCATACCACCACTTACTGGCAAATATAATTTTGTATTCCTAATCTAGTTAGTTATACTTGTAAAATAGGATAAATAATAATATATATTTAAAATCTTTGTAAGTAAATTCATATGACATGCATGTGCTTTGGCTGGGTCAACATTACCAATATTGACAATAAAAACTGAATTTGTTTTATATATATATATATATATATATATATATATAACCTGAAATTAGATTTGACTCTGAAGTTGCTTTTTGCATTATACTAATCTAAATTTATTTATGTTCTAGCATTGCTTTTCAAACGTTTTACAGATCGTTTGCTGTAAAACTTTTTCTTAGTCCTGACACCCCTTAATAAAATAAACCACGAATTTTTTCTATTCTTTTGTATTCCCTATAAGATGCACTTTTTTGTGTGTGAAAATAATACATAATATAATAAATTATACATTTTTTTTCGTCGTTTTTGTCTGAGGATTTGTTGTGGTTCGGTGTTGTTTCTGCTGCAGCTGCTGCTGTTGAATTGTCGCATTAATCCGCATGGTGTAAATAATATATCTTGCTACGCCCACAAGCAAAACAAGGTGACACAAATGGAGAGCCAAGCTAGAAAGGTTGGTGCTTGGAAAGGTGTTCCAGCAGTATTCGACGATACCCAGTATGAGAAATCGCACACCTAGCGAATACGACGTCGACCACACTAAATATGGCAGCGTGTGAAAGTACCAAACGTAAAACTGATAATGCAATGAACGCGCACACAAAATGCCTATAAAGTTGCACAGGAAGAACGGCAGCAAAGCTAGCTGGGTACATTGCTCGAAATGGATGCCCAAGGGTTTCGGCTGTGCGTTGATTGTTGCGCCGCTTTCAGTCTTAGGTGGAAGTTTATTACTGTTTGACTGATTCTTTAAGTTTGGCATTGTTTTGCCATTTTGCTCGCGATTTTTGCGGTCGATTTGCGGCTGAAACTGGAGCTGTAATATTCGTAGTCGTACATAGTTTTTAAAAAACATCCACGTAGGTTTTGCAAAACTTAATAGAAGCAGCATATGCACCACAAGCAGACATAGGTGAAACTCGCGCATTTCGAAAAACTCTTTGCTTAGGAATCGATAGTTGACTGTCCATTTGTGCTCAAAGATGCGCCCCAAGTCAAAACTGCCACGCAGATATTCCACCGGATGAGTAAGGAGAAAAGGCGCACCTAGCAACAATTGTATTCCAGCGCAGACGCTTAGTTGCAGCACAGTGTTCATGAGACACAGATTGGATAAATAAAAAAGTAACAAGGCTGGCGCAAATAGAAGAATATTCATTTTAACACCGACCGCCAAACTGAAAAAAAAGCTACCGAGTGTCCAACGCTGATCCATTAATGCATTAAGAGAAGCGTAGAGCAGAAGGATGGCTATCGGATCATTGAACAGGCGGAGTACGTAAATAGAATGAATGCGGTAGGAGGTAAAAATGCTAAGTACTAGGACATAGGGCGGAACTTTGCGGCTCTTTGCATATAGACGAAGTACAAGGCACATTTGCAGCAGATATATACAACAAAATATGTATTGGGCCAGTCGCACATTCCTGCCGTGTGATGTTAAATAATAAAGTGCCGAGTATATGTAAACAAATGCAGCTGGGTATACTAACGGTCCGGTATTACCTGCAAAAAATAAAACAAAATTAATAATTCTTATTAAAATCTTAGTTTATAAATATAAAAAACAGTTGAACTTGGAAATTAAATACTAAAAGGGGTATATTAACTCAAAAATGAATTTAAATTTCGCGCAAATGGATTTGGTACTAGTTCATGAGCAATCATGTTAGCTTATGAGCGAACTGTTTACGCAACTTAGAGAATGTCAAAATGTCAAAGTAAAAAAGAGAACAAGAAAACATTTTGTATTAGGCAGCATGGAGGTTATTACGGCATGTTGTTAAAGCTGTCAGCTTAATAAAGAGAAGTATAATACAGTCAAAACAGTTAATGGACAAAATGATTTCGTATAAAAATTTATGTGCTTTGCGTCAACTACCGCTTAAAAGCTGTAGTCGAAAATATAACGCCATTCAATTGTCCACTGTCCAGCTCTTAACAAGAACAACGAAATGGAAACCAAAACCTACTTCTGCCGCTAATGCTGTTGCGGCAAGTGCCACCGCCACTTGGCAACAAAAAAACCGCGACATCTACAGCTCAAGCCGCCTGCACGCGAAGGACTATTATGCGACACTGGGCGTGCCTAAAAATGCTAATAGCAAGGATATAAAGAAGGCATACTATGAACTTGCAAAAAAATACCATCCTGATACCAATAAGGATGATCCAAATGCAAGCAAAAAGTTTCAGGAAGTGAGTGAAGCCTATGAGGTCCTTAGCGATGAACAAAAGCGCCGCGAATACGACACCTATGGTCAGACAGCGGAAAATATGAATCGTCAAGGCGGTGGCGCAGGATTTGGTGGCGGCCCCTTTGGCCCTGAAGGCTTTTCCCAAAACTGGCAATTTCGCTCTACAATCGATCCGGAGGAGCTTTTTCGCAAGATCTTTGGCGAGGGCAACTTTCGCAGCAACAGTTTTGATGACTTTGCTGATTCCAAATTTGGCTATGGCCAAGCACAAGAGCTAGTAATGGACTTAAGCTTTGCCCAGGCAGCACGTGGAATTAACAAGGATATAAATGTTAATGTGGTGGATCAGTGTCCCAAATGCGCTGGCTCCAAGTGCGAGCCGGGCACCAAGCCCGGCCGCTGCCAGTACTGTAATGGCAGCGGTTTCGAGACCATTTCAACAGGTCCGTTTGTAATGCGGTCCACGTGCCGCTACTGTCAAGGCACGCGCCAGTATATTAAGTACCCATGTGCCGAGTGTGAGGGCAAGGGAAGAACTGTGCAACGTCGCAAAGTAACCGTGCCGGTGCCAGCTGGAATTGAGAATGGGCAAACGGTACGCATGCAAGTGGGAACCAAAGAACTCTTTGTAACGTTCCGAGTAGAGCGAAGTGAATACTTTAGACGTGATGGTGCTGATGTTCACACAGACACGCCTATCTCCATATCACAGGCCGTTTTGGGAGGTACTGTTCGTGTGCAGGGCGTATACGAGGATCAATGGCTGAATATTGAGCCAGGCACCTCATCCCATCGCCAGATTTTGCTGCGCGGTAAGGGCCTAAAACGTGTCAATGCCCACGGACATGGGGATCATTATGTACATGTAAAGATTGAAGTGCCGAAAAAGCTTAGCCAGGAGCAGCGTGCTCTGATACAAGCCTATGCGGAACTGGAAGAGGACACACCTGGCCAAATACACGGCATGGCACAACGGAAAAATGGCAGTAAGAAAGCGACGTAAATATATTTAAATTATAGTTCACTGTGATTCAAAACATAAATAGATACTTAAATATACATATATTTCATATAGCCTTTTTTTTAAATTAATTTTACTTGTCGCTACTTTTATTTAAACTTTTTTATTTATTTTTGCTTGTGTCGTCTCCCTTTAAATGTGTTTCAGCGCAGATGCCAATAGAGCAAGAGAAAGCGATACCAAACAATTCAAAACTGAAACAGAGAAAAACACCGACACAGAGACGACAACAAAAGCAACGAAAGAAAGACAAAATAGAAACACAGAGCCAACCAAAAAGCAACAATCTGGACAAACCAGCGAAGGCGGAGGTTTCTTGAACAAAATTAAAGCCATGTTTAACTAAGTTGCACTGTTATTGTGTTTTGTTATAGATAATAATGTTTGTACTGGCTGATTGTTTAATATTTAAAAATTTAACAGGCAAAATGGCTTTTGCATAGTAAATGGGTGTTGTTCCAAAATTTTAAAACATTTAATAAAAAGCACCTAAATGTACGTCAGAGGTTGTACAAATGTAAAAAAAACTCAGCTATTTTTACATATTTCTTATGATTGTATGTAGTCTGGTCTCTCTGCTTGCCTAGTTTTCAAAAATAAACTAAAACCAGGGTCATTATTGGAATTGCTTACCTCGGAGAAACGCATAATTTGTTGTGCCATTTAAAAAGCCTTCGCATTCCTGCAAGGGAAACATAAGTTGCGCAATTTATATAAGTTCACAGGCGGCTTTTGGGGCATTTACCTGCATGTATGCTACCCAATCAATCTCCGTATAAGGCACATGGTGAATAACAATTAAATTGATAAGCGCCTCCGCTAGAACAATGAGTATGGAAACTGTGGGCAACGCAGCCGGTTCGAATGCAAGGTATTTAATGTAGTTCAAATTTACATATTTGTCTTTAATCGTGTGCATGAGGTTCCTTGTCTTCTTGCTTTGACCCACCGGCTGATTAAGTCTTGGCGGCGCCATTATTAAAATACTTAATATTTGTGCGGCTAATAAGTGCACACAATACACGCAGCTTTTAATACATACTATGGTCACCCAGAAACCTTAACATTTGCTGCAATGTTAGCGTTCATTTTTTTTATAACATACATATATGTTATAAAAAATATATATACATATTTTATTAAAGTCAGAGAGAATCTAATATAACAATATTATCTTATTAATAATAATTTAATGTATATAAGTTATTTTTTTATAATTTATTAAAAGTATTAGATTCTTTCTGGATTCGAGTCACATAGCTTCAACCAGAAATACATATGTACAAATGTACATACTTAGCTAAACAGAAAAGCTTTTTTCAACGTTAAGAATCTTTTTATGATTTTGTACAACAGCATGCAGCAATCAATCTCGGGACTATAAGAGCTAGACTATAAATTTCGAGCATATTCTCTTATATGCATATATAATCGATAGCAACCAATTTTTGAATTTGAAAAATTGTAAAGTGTTGAAAACTTCGAAAAACAATTAAAATGTTGAAATCAGTGGAAAAAATCTTTATATATTAAAGTTTGGGGAATCGTGCGTTTGCGCTGTATTGCAATTTTTTTTAGTCCTATGCACTATCGGTTAATGATTGTTATTTGACTAGAGCCTTCTTATTTTTTTTCTTCTTTCTATTTATTCCTTATTTAAAAAAAATATGTCTGTTTGTTGCTTCAGGGACTGCCAATACAAAGATAGCATTTATTGGCTACTGAATGTGTCCAAATGTGGAATATGAAAAATGTGCTAGCCCAAACGGCCGTGTAACTGACCCCTTGTCCACCACAAATCTAGACCGGCCATGTTGGTCCTGTTTGGAGTTAAAGTGGGCTTTATGAACACTCAACTAGGCTTTGAGGGAATTTTTGGCCAGTTGCAAAAACTGTGTAAAAGTTTCTCAACAGTACAGAGATTCACTGAAAAAACAGAAAAAGGCTCGTGTTGGGAAGTCATCAGGTCCAGCCAAGCCTGGCACCAATCCAAAAATGTCCGACCCCAAAGCTAACATAAATACTTTAGCCCCTATCCAGAGTTTTAACGAGAAAATAGATGAAATCATGATAACACCTATCGATGTTGTATCATTAATTCCCGATGCTTCGGTTTCTTCGGTTGTTAGTAGAGAGAATTTGGATCGCCTTAATAACAAAAACTTTCCGAAAGAACTAAATTTATTATCCGATCATATAGCCTCTAAGCTTTAGCTAGCATATCGTAAAAACAATTTGTAGCGTTCCTACCTTAAAAACATATATTTCTTTCAAGCTTTCCCCTGGTTGAACATCTAACGATGTCATGGTCCATATTCAGGCAAAATCTAAAGCAAACGTTTCGGTAGAAAAATTCAAATTTGCATACGATCGGTACGATATCTCATGAGTTAAAATCAGTGTTTTAGACCAAGACTATAGCGGTACATGCTGCAAAGAAATTTAACCGGAAAACATAATAATGAAAGAATACATTGCAAGGAAGATGAAAAATCGACCTCCGATAGTTTCCCCCCTTACTCTGGTTGGTTCTTCTAAACCTCGTCCCATTTCTGTTAGTTCAAAAAATTAACAACATCCTTCTGTCTTGGCTATCAAAATGTAAGAGGTCTTTGTAGTAAGTTTAGTAGTTTATACCCCAACAGCTTTTCTCTTCCTTTCCTTGTCATTGCTTTTACTGAAACGTGGTTCAGGCAAGACATCGTTAATTCCGAAATTCTGTCAGGTAGATACTGTATCTATAGAAAAGACCGTACTCTCCGCAGTGACGGAGGAGTGCTAATAGCTATGAAAGTATTTTCTTTGGAAAAGTCATAGTGGATACTTCAATAGAGATTTGTTGCATTTGTTGCTGTAAAGCTGTGTGTTTATGGTGTTGGTAATACTCTGATAATTATATTTATTATGCAGATTGTGTGTTATTCAATCTGTCTCTGCTATGATTTCAAATCGCGATTTTCTTGTAGATTTAGGTGATTTAAATCTTGCTGAAGCTACGTGGATTTCTTGTCGAGCCCCACGGCTCGAAATGCTTTCTTAATCGATTTACTTAGGATGTCATTGAAATCAATGCTATCCCAAACTCTCTTATTATAATGCTTGATCTAATTTTTGTTTTTGGATCCTTCCAATACCACCCAACTTTGGAGGTATTAATCACTTAAATAGAAATCCCATTGGCCGAGTTCGTCATTTTCGGAAATCCGATTTTGCAAAACTTACTCGGCTTATATCCCAGACTGACTGGTCTCGCCCCTACGGGTCTGACGACTTGGACGAGGCAATCCGAATTTTTACAACACCTTCCATTCTTTATTTGATTTTGTGTCCCGGTTGGTAAGCCAAACAGGTCAAACCAATCTGTATTGTTTACCCGAGGATTGACATTTCTTAAAAATCGTAAATCGAAACTGTACAATGGTTTCAGAAAAACTGGTTTTTTCTTAGCTTATTCCACATACTTGATTGCTCGTTCCAATTTTTCAGTCCTTAACATCCAATGTTATAGGAATTACCTGACGCGCTGTAGATTACAGTTTCAGCAGGATCCCAAGCGGTTTTTTGATTTCGTTCACGCCGAACGTAGGTCTTTAATACTTCCTTTAAAAGTATTTCTTGAAAAACGTAAGGCCAACTCAGACCAGTATGTTGCCGATTTATTTGCTAAATTTTTTCAGACCACATACAGTTCAGACAACCACCAAGTCGCCATGCCTTATCCCTATCATGTTAATAGCTCTAATTACATTTTTGGACCGATAATCACGGAGAATTCATTACTAAGTGATCTCCAGGCCATTAAACCCGTATTTTCACCTGGACCTGATAAAGTGCCAAGCTGTGTGCTTAGGTGTTGTGCTCCAGATCTTTTAAAGCCTTTGCATAAGCTGTTAAGCTTGTCCGTGGAGTTATGTTCCTTTCAAAATATTTGAAAAAAGTCTTTTATTATTTCTCTCCATAAAAAAGGAAACAAATCTTATGTTCAGATTTATAGGGGTATCTCAAAGTAGTCCGCTTTTCCTAAAATGTTTGAGGAATCAATAATTTCTCATTTTCAGCATCTCTGCAAAGCTATAAATTCGCGGTGCCAGCACAGATTCATGAAACAAAGATCTACTACCACTAAGTTATTAGAATTCACTTCATTCGTTATAAAGGGGTCCATGACAAAATAAAAACTGATGTTATTTACACAGATTTCAATAAGGCTTTCAACTCTGTAAATCATAATCTTTTAATTCACATATTATAACTTTTGGGCTTTCCTAATATTCTTACTCTGTGGATAAAAGATTATTTAACTCTTAGAACTCAGAGGGTTTACTTTAATGGCTTTGTCTCCAAAACAAGTAATGTTTCGTTTGGTGTTTTACAAGGAAGTCACCTTGGGCCATTATTTTGTTATTAACTTCTTTCGAGTTTTAATGTATGCTGATGAGGTTAAATTGTGCATTTCGGCTGCACCAACTTTGTCCGCTCAAAAACTCCTCAGTGATTTAGATAATTTTCAAACCTGGTGTAATGTAAACTTTTTAAATCTTAACTTGCAATAAATGTAAAGTATTTCCTGTTCTATACGTATGCCCTTTTTTAAAATTTATACTTTAAATAAACCTTTAGATCGCACTGAATGGGCTGAAGACTTGGGTATCCTTATCCGAAAGAATTCGATGATCTTTACCTGTCTTAAACTTTATATGTATCTCTTGTACGACCGATTCTCGAATCTTGTACGACCGATTCTCGATTATGGATCTTGTACATAATATCCCAAATACAGGGCTCATTAAAATAGAATTGAATCAGTACAAAAAAAATGTCTGCCCTTTGCCCTCAGGGATCTAAACTGGAACAGCACTATTAACTTATCTTCTTACAAAAGTAGAGTTTTGCTAATAAGTCGTTTCTCTTTTTCTGATCGCAAAATTATGTTCGGAGTAACTTTCTTTCATAAGCTTATAAGTGATGAAATTGATTCTTCGGAATCAACCAAGTTAGCTTTACTGTTCCGATCAGAAATACTAGAAATTTGTGACATATTTATCTTAAAACTTGTTGTTTTAACTTTGTTTTCCACGACTCTTTTCGAATCTTGTGTTTAATCTATAATTATATCTCCGACTTACTACAGAATGCCAATCCTCCCTTTTTTTAAACTTTCAGTTTTGTGTCATCTGTCTAAATGTTTGCGATCTTCGTAACTGCATGTACTGATTTTTATTGAGACGAGACATTTTAATGGCGATGTTATGCACACATGAAATCAAAGGTTTCTACCAGAATACTTACAGAACAGTACCTCCGCTTAAAATGTAGGTGTCTATACAAATTAATAAGAGTGGTAGATTTTTTTTGTAGTTCTTTTTTTTAATAATGCCTGAATATCAAATGATTCTTAAATATATACGTTCTTACAGGGCAATAAGTGTGTTAGACATCAGCTATTTTTCAACTGAATTTTGTGACAAGCAGATGTCACAAGTAGATGTACTAACGAACAGTACATTCATGTGGCCCAACGATACCAGGCACCGGATTGTTAAATCGCGGACCCAAGCAAAATGCGAACCACCTCCCGCCTAACCAACCGAGGGGCGCATCGCTTTGCGTGCAGTTACGAAGATCGCGAACATTTAGACAGATGACACAAAACTTAAAGTTTGACAAAAAAGGTAAGATTGGCATTCTGTAATAAGTGGGATAGAGAGCATAGTTAAAACAACAAGTTTTAAGATAAATATGTAACAAACTTCTAGTATTTCTGATCGGAACTGTAAAGACTTGGTTGATTGATTCCGAAGAATCAATTTCACCACTTATAAGCTTCGATCCAGAAGAGCCTTGTGTTTTTGGGATACCAAGTACAAGATTCATATTCGAGAATGGGTCGAGTATTTCAAAACTTCCTGGGCGAATATAAGCTGCGCTTTGCACCTTCTTATTTGTTTAAAAAAAAAAATCACCTTTAAATTGCTACAGACGCTGCGCGATGCGTAACACGGCGGGATGGCAATGGCAATTACTGCACTTACTACACTTGATATCAAATAAATATATACATGTATTTAGTGACTTGTTGTGATTTTACGCACTTGCTCTTCTTTCAGGCAATTACTCTCACAAAGGAACTATATCGCGTGACAAAGTTTCTTTCTTTTAAAAGTTCTGCTGACCTGCTGCCTACTATTTTCTCGTTTGTTATGCCAAATCAATAAATCCACAGTGCTTAGTATGAGTTCAACAGAGCACATGTATAACCCTCGCAATTTTTACTAAATGTTTGTTAACGCTTGACAAGAAGTTTATCGTGTGAACCTGAAAATGTTACTTTTTGTTGATAGCTGCATTGCGAATTCCAGGATCGTAAAATAAACCTTCAGGGCAGAGTTGCAAAAATTGTGTTCTGCCGATGTGGTTAAGATGGTTCTATTTGGGCGCATTTTCTCGACGAATTCCCAATATATGCAAAAATAATAGACACTTGAGAAGATTGTGTACTTTTGAAAATTAGAATACCAGACGCTATGCTGCTTTAAAGACTGAAAGTGTACTTGGGTAAAGAAATAACGCCAGTGGTGACATACATTTGCAGTGACACTGGCGAACAGACAACGCAAAAGAAAGTTCCAACATAATGTTGGTAATAAGTTAAGAGTACCGTATCTTAAGATTCTATGATGTAGAATCTTACATGGTGTTCTCCGGCAAGAAGTTTTTTTCAATGAGCTTAGCTTTTAAAAAAGCAGGCCAGCGGCGATGCGGTATTATTTGCTATTGTGCATTAGGTTCGCAGCAATATGAAAAAACTACTTCATGGTGAAGAAACGGGCACAAAGCTCGTATTTAAAAAACAAAAACCTTTTGTGAATTGCGGCAATCTAAAACAAAATAAAATTTGATTAAGATCGGTTTTTTTTGCATGTGTCACTGAGACATACTTAACAAGAAAATTATCTTATATTAGTTCTTGTATGCGACGATGATTTCACATAAGATTGGCAAAAAATCGGGTTTGGTCAGCATTATGGCAATGTCATTCGAATGCGTGGACTATGAGGTACTGAGAATAAAATGCAAATAACTTCTAAGACATAGGCAACACGTTAAAAATCTAGCCAACTAAAAAACTTAAACCTCAAATTTTGCACTTTTCAGGTTTACATGGAGCCGTATCGGAAGCATTTGGCTGTCGTAAAGATATTCTTGCGCACAATTTAAGCTCGTCAATTGATTCGGGGTGGAAAAGCTACACAAATCATACATTTTTTGAAAATTTTTTAAAATTTTTAGTAATCTTTGGTCGGATATTCCCTTCCCTTCCAACACGCTGGAAATCCCTTTGACAGTATCAGTAAACGTAAGTCATAATAAAGAAATATTTTTTTGAACCTGAACCAAGTTGATGGCCATTCTCATGTCTCTCCTTAAAATTGAAGTATTTTAACACAAAGAATAGTGCCACCATTAAATACTTTTAAATGTTTAGGCCAGTAAAGACCACACGGTAACATTTCTAAGATGAATTTCTATGCCTTTTTTTTATTTTGATTTCATTCTAGTAGAAAATAGTAATTTCCGCAAGATTGTCAGATCTACATATATTGGGTATTGTAGCAACAAATAAAAAGCAACGAAATAAACGATAAACATTAATTTCCCGTTTTAAAACAGTTAGAAATAAATGTTTATAGATGCTCACTTTCATTATTAGAGCAGGAACTTCATTGAGTAAAACTATTATTTTTATTTCTACATCAGGAACCTGAAGAAGCTTAATTTGAGGTCATATAGTCTCTAAGGTCGACGCATTAATACGAATATGCAGACGAATATGGTTCTTTCGACTTTTCCGTAAAATACGTTTAGCAACTTTGATTTATTTTTATAAATTGAATTTACTTACAGCTGTCAAATTGACATGGAATCCATTGCATCAAGACACAAAAGTACTTTGACTCCATGCAGACAAGATACCAAAAAATCAGCCATCTAAGATTTCCGCTTAGATACTTTAAAAGAATCAAATTATCCAGTAAATCGCTCAGAATCAATTAAACTACACCGGTATTTGGTTCATTCTTCTTAAGAATTGATTATTTCCCACTTACAATGAGTGCAAAAGCTCACCAGTTATAAGGAAGCGATGGTACTAGCAGTAGTTAAGCGGCTGACAAAGCTAATAAACAAATACAAATACATATGTATACACATATGTACATGTGCTTGATCTGTCTGCGCTAGTGCTGATATCAAAATGATGATAACAAACCAGAAAGCGGCAAAATAATCTATAAATACATGTAGTTTTTATATATTATAGAAATGTCTAGTTTTGGCACATATTTATTTTATCAGTTTTTACAAACAAAAAGCTAGATATGTATGCTTACACATGTTAACCTCTCCATTGGGTAACGTTATTTGTAAGCTAACTTGAAACCCAGAACTGAAAACACATAACACTTATAACATATGCATAATATTCGATATTTATTTTTAGTGTTTCATACATTTATTTGAAATACTTATATACATGCATACATATATTTATCAACAATGTTTGTCTGTGAATCTAAAATTATTGACCTGCTAATAATAGTCTTAAGATATCTAGACGTACGTCTTGACATCATATAAATTGCTATATACAGTGGCTCACAGTTAAATGATGTGGTGTTTAGCCAATATTTTGAAATGCTATCAAATCTAAACTAAAAAAAAATTGAAAAATGTTTAAACGCATGGAAAATTACTACAAATTTCTTGTTCGTCGAATCATTAAAATAACAGAATCAAAATAAAAACCCACAACAAAATCAACTACAAGCATAAATTGATTCCGCCATACAGCAAATGAATGCCCGGCAGTATAGTGTTTTGTGAGTGTGTGTCTGTGTGTGTGTATATTCGTTCATATATGACATTGGTATGTATATATGTATGTATATAAAACTGTTTAACCTGATTGGTGATCCAAATCAAAAGTGATATTAAGCCGAGTTTTAAAAGCGCTTATAATTCATGCGAAAAGTGGAGGATATTGATTTAAATCTATTATATTCAAATAGATTTAAATAGATACTCACTTTTGGCATAAAATATAGCGCTTTTAAAACTCGGCTTAATATCACTTTTGATTTGGATCACCAATCAGGTTAAACAGTTTTATATACATACATATATACATACCAATGTCATATATGAACGAATATACACACACACAGACACACACTCACAAAACACTATACTGCCGGGCATTCATTTGCTGTATGGCGGAATCAATTTATGCTTGTAGTTGATTTTGTTGTGGGTTTTTATTTTGATTCTGTTATTTTAATGATTCGACGAACAAGAAATTTGTAGTAATTTTCCATGCAATAACAGTGATTTTAGCTTTTTGGACTATTTGCTTTTATTATTTATATTTTATATTTTTGGTGATGCTTCTTACATATTAAAAATTGTATACAGATTTATACATAAACATTTAACAAAGCAGAAACCTTATAAACTCAAACAAAAACAATACGAGGTTGTTTATCGCTTTTGCGTTGCTCTTGTCTTCTCACAAATAATGACATTTGAGGCTACGATGGACCTCCGCTACTCGCGCCCTTAACTTGCCGACAGCCGAACGTGAACTGACAAAACAAAACGAAATTAGCCCCAGCTACTAGCTGGCTGCCAAGCTAACTGACTGCTTGCTTTGTAAAAAGCTACAGCACTACGGCTAAACGAATATGTTTGTTTGTGTGAATATACTGTGATATAGCTGTGAGCACTGCTACACACCCACACACTTTCAGTGAGCTTATTACATAGAGTAGCGAAAGCGAGATAGCAGACCAATAGCATATGCCAGAAGCATAGCAACAGGCTGTCGACAAAAGCAGCAATATCAACTCGGTAAGCTTCTGCATAGTTAGTTTATATTTATTAATCTGCACTTCACTAGCACACATATACATTAGAAATAATTGAGGGTACAGTAAAAGCTGTTTATCAAACATATGTACATATGTACAAATATAAAGAAAAAATAAGTAGGAACGCTCTAGTCAAAATAGCTCGACTAGTAAATACCCTAAGATCTAGATTACTCTCACAGTCACCGATGCTACTCCATTCGTTATATTGTATTAAAGCATGCAATACTGCGCTTTTACTCAAAAGCTTTACATAACTTTGATAAATCGATTTTGATGCATGTATTTTAACATATGTACGTTTATTATTAATTTCAATATGGAAATCTAAAACTTTAAGACAAACATTATGTACATTATGTATAATAAATGTATTATTTTTATTTATATTTTATAAAGACCTTTTATGCAACGCATTTTATTTGAACATGTATGCAGTTCCCGGTATAAATACAGAGAGAATATAATGTAATGTATAGATTCCTCAGTCTCTCCATAAAATACGTTAATTAACGCTTTGCCTGACACAGAGCACATTATAGACCCTTTTAGAATACCCCTTATGGGCCTAAAACAAAATGTACACAATATGTATGTATGTTTGTATAAAGTTTGCCAACTACGATAGATGCAGAGAGGCAACCGACTAAAATGTTTGATCCGCCTCTTTGAATTTTGTTATGTACACGTTACACGTTATGCTTTAAGTATGTATGTATGTATGCACACATGCGTCTTGTTATTTCGGCAGTGTGGATCAACAAGAAAGTCTGAGATTGTGTGTGTGCACACAGCATTGTTATATGCTTATTTGCAAGCGTGTAATTGCCTTCAAATGACCTTGACATGTCTCTTACTTTTTTCTATGAACTTTTTGTTCCAAAATGTTAAGCTGCAAGCAACTTTGTTTAAGGTTCTAAGTTTTAATGATGAATTTTACTTGATTTTACTTATTAATAAAAGTCTTAATGCAAACAGCAACAATAAAGTTTTAAAATATTTATGTATTTCCAAGCATACGTACATACATACATATAGGTACATATATACAAATACATATGTATACTGTGACCTAACTTTTAAATATATTTCAAGATTTATCTGGTTATTAAAATAAAGCAATTTCTTGAGAACAAATAAAGTAACTTTTTAAACGTTTAAACATTTTTCAATTTTTTTTTAGTTTAGATTTGATAGCATTTCAAAATATTGGCTAAACACCACATCATTTAACTGTGAGCCACTGTATATAGCAATTTATATGATGTCAAGACGTACGTCTAGATATCTTAAGACTATTATTAGCAGGTCAATAATTTTAGATTCACAGACAAACATTGTTGATAAATATATGTATGCATGTATATAAGTATTTCAAATAAATGTATGAAACACTAAAAATAAATATCGAATATTATGCATATGTTATAAGTGTTATGTGTTTTCAGTTCTGGGTTTCAAGTTAGCTTACAAATAACGTTACCCAATGGAGAGGTTAACATGTGTAAGCATACATATCTAGCTTTTTGTTTGTAAAAACTGATAAAATAAATATGTGCCAAAACTAGACATTTCTATAATATATAAAAACTACATGTATTTATAGATTATTTTGCCGCTTTCTGGTTTGTTATCATCATTTTGATATCAGCACTAGCGCAGACAGATCAAGCACATGTACATATGTGTATACATATGTATTTGTATTTGTTTATTAGCTTTGTCAGCCGCTTAACTACTGCTAGTACCATCGCTTCCTTATAACTGGTGAGCTTTTGCACTCATTGTAAGTGGGAAATAATCAATTCTTAAGAAGAATGAACCAAATACCGGTGTAGTTTAATTGATTCTGAGCGATTTACTGGATAATTTGATTCTTTTAAAGTATCTAAGCGGAAATCTTAGATGGCTGATTTTTTGGTATCTTGTCTGCATGGAGTCAAAGTACTTTTGTGTCTTGATGCAATGGATTCCATGTCAATTTGACAGCTGTAAGTAAATTCAATTTATAAAAATAAATCAAAGTTGCTAAACGTATTTTACGGAAAAGTCGAAAGAACCATATTCGTCTGCATATTCGTATTAATGCGTCGACCTTAGAGACTATATGACCTCAAATTAAGCTTCTTCAGGTTCCTGATGTAGAAATAAAAATAATAGTTTTACTCAATGAAGTTCCTGCTCTAATAATGAAAGTGAGCATCTATAAACATTTATTTCTAACTGTTTTAAAACGGGAAATTAATGTTTATCGTTTATTTCGTTGCTTTTTATTTGTTGCTACAATACCCAATATATGTAGATCTGACAATCTTGCGGAAATTACTATTTTCTACTAGAATGAAATCAAAATAAAAAAAAGGCATAGAAATTCATCTTAGAAATGTTACCGTGTGGTCTTTACTGGCCTAAACATTTAAAAGTATTTAATGGTGGCACTATTCTTTGTGTTAAAATACTTCAATTTTAAGGAGAGACATGAGAATGGCCATCAACTTGGTTCAGGTTCAAAAAAATATTTCTTTATTATGACTTACGTTTACTGATACTGTCAAAGGGATTTCCAGCGTGTTGGAAGGGAAGGGAATATCCGACCAAAGATTACTAAAAATTTTAAAAAATTTTCAAAAAATGTATGATTTGTGTAGCTTTTCCACCCCGAATCAATTGACGAGCTTAAATTGTGCGCAAGAATATCTTTACGACAGCCAAATGCTTCCGATACGGCTCCATGTAAACCTGAAAAGTGCAAAATTTGAGGTTTAAGTTTTTTAGTTGGCTAGATTTTTAACGTGTTGCCTATGTCTTAGAAGTTATTTGCATTTTATTCTCAGTACCTCATAGTCCACGCATTCGAATGACATTGCCATAATGCTGACCAAACCCGATTTTTTGCCAATCTTATGTGAAATCATCGTCGCATACAAGAACTAATATAAGATAATTTTCTTGTTAAGTATGTCTCAGTGACACATGCAAAAAAAACCGATCTTAATCAAATTTTATTTTGTTTTAGATTGCCGCAATTCACAAAAGGTTTTTGTTTTTTAAATACGAGCTTTGTGCCCGTTTCTTCACCATGAAGTAGTTTTTTCATATTGCTGCGAACCTAATGCACAATAGCAAATAATACCGCATCGCCGCTGGCCTGCTTTTTTAAAAGCTAAGCTCATTGAAAAAAACTTCTTGCCGGAGAACACCATGTAAGATTCTACATCATAGAATCTTAAGATACGGTACTCTTAACTTATTACCAACATTATGTTGGAACTTTCTTTTGCGTTGTCTGTTCGCCAGTGTCACTGCAAATGTATGTCACCACTGGCGTTATTTCTTTACCCAAGTACACTTTCAGTCTTTAAAGCAGCATAGCGTCTGGTATTCTAATTTTCAAAAGTACACAATCTTCTCAAGTGTCTATTATTTTTGCATATATTGGGAATTCGTCGAGAAAATGCGCCCAAATAGAACCATCTTAACCACATCGGCAGAACACAATTTTTGCAACTCTGCCCTGAAGGTTTATTTTACGATCCTGGAATTCGCAATGCAGCTATCAACAAAAAGTAACATTTTCAGGTTCACACGATAAACTTCTTGTCAAGCGTTAACAAACATTTAGTAAAAATTGCGAGGGTTATACATGTGCTCTGTTGAACTCATACTAAGCACTGTGGATTTATTGATTTGGCATAACAAACGAGAAAATAGTAGGCAGCAGGTCAGCAGAACTTTTAAAAGAAAGAAACTTTGTCACGCGATATAGTTCCTTTGTGAGAGTAATTGCCTGAAAGAAGAGCAAGTGCGTAAAATCACAACAAGTCACTAAATACATGTATATATTTATTTGATATCAAGTGTAGTAAGTGCAGTAATTGCCATTGCCATCCCGCCGTGTTACGCATCGCGCAGCGTCTGTAGCAATTTAAAGGTGATTTTTTTTTTTAAACAAATAAGAAGGTGCAAAGCGCAGCTTATATTCGCCCAGGAAGTTTTGAAATACTCGACCCATTCTCGAATATGAATCTTGTACTTGGTATCCCAAAAACACAAGGCTCTTCTGGATCGAAGCTTATAAGTGGTGAAATTGATTCTTCGGAATCAATCAACCAAGTCTTTACAGTTCCGATCAGAAATACTAGAAGTTTGTTACATATTTATCTTAAAACTTGTTGTTTTAACTATGCTCTCTATCCCACTTATTACAGAATGCCAATCTTACCTTTTTTGTCAAACTTTAAGTTTTGTGTCATCTGTCTAAATGTTCGCGATCTTCGTAACTGCACGCAAAGCGATGCGCCCCTCGGTTGGTTAGGCGGGAGGTGGTTCGCATTTTGCTTGGGTCCGCGATTTAACAATCCGGTGCCTGGTATCGTTGGGCCACATGAATGTACTGTTCGTTAGTACATCTACTTGTGACATCTGCTTGTCACAAAATTCAGTTGAAAAATAGCTGATGTCTAACACACTTATTGCCCTGTAAGAACGTATATATTTAAGAATCATTTGATATTCAGGCATTATTAAAAAAAAGAACTACAACAAAAATCTACCACTCTTATTAATTTGTATAGACACCTACATTTTAAGCGGAGGTACTGTTCTGTAAGTATTCTGGTAGAAACCTTTGATTTCATGTGTGCATAACATCGCCATTAAAATGTCTCGTCTCAATAAAAATCAGTACATGCAGTTACGAAGATCGCAAACATTTAGACAGATGACACAAAACTGAAAGTTTAAAAAAAGGGAGGATTGGCATTCTGTAGTAAGTCGGAGATATAATTATAGATTAAACACAAGATTCGAAAAGAGTCGTGGAAAACAAAGTTAAAACAACAAGTTTTAAGATAAATATGTCACAAATTTCTAGTATTTCTGATCGGAACAGTAAAGCTAACTTGGTTGATTCCGAAGAATCAATTTCATCACTTATAAGCTTATGAAAGAAAGTTACTCCGAACATAATTTTGCGATCAGAAAAAGAGAAACGACTTATTAGCAAAACTCTACTTTTGTAAGAAGATAAGTTAATAGTGCTGTTCCAGTTTAGATCCCTGAGGGCAAAGGGCAGACATTTTTTTTGTACTGATTCAATTCTATTTTAATGAGCCCTGTATTTGGGATATTATGTACAAGATCCATAATCGAGAATCGGTCGTTTTTTTTAGGCAAGGATCATCGAGAATCGGTCGTACAACGTTTAATGATACCCCAGGGTACTAAATGTTCTATTTATGACAGAAGTAATATGATCATCGAATTCAAGTTTCGGATCCATTAGGATACCCAAGTCTTCAGCCCATTCAGTGCGATCTAAAGGTTTATTTACTAAGTAAATAAATTTTAAAAAAGGGCATACGTATAGAACAGGAACATTACTTTACATTTATTGCAAGTTAAGATTTAAAAAGTTTACATTACACCAGGTTTGAAAATTATCCTAAATCACTCGAGGAGTTTTTGAGCGGACAACAGGTTGGTGCAGCCGAAATGCACAATTTAACCTCATCAGCATACATTAAAACTCGAAAGAAGTTAATAACAGACGGAAGATCATTTATAATTTATGTGAATAATAAAGACCCAAGGTGACTTCCTTGTAAAACACCAAACGAAACATTACTTGTTTTGGAGACAAAGCCATTAAAGTAAACCCTCTGAGTTCTAAGAGTTAAATAATCTTTTATCCACAGAGTAAGAATATTAGGAAAGCCCAAAAGTTATAATATGTGAATTAAAAGATTATGATTTACAGAGTTGAAAGCCTTATTGAAATCTGTGTAAATAACATCAGTTTGAATTTCTGTCATGAGACCCCTTTATAACGAATGAAGTGAGTTCCAATAACTTAGTGGTGGTAGAACTTTGTTTCATGAATCTGTGCTGGCACCGCGAATTTATAGCTTTGCAGAGATGCTGAAAATGAGAAATTATTGATTCCTCAAACATTTTAGGAAAAGCGGACTACTTTGAGATACCCCTATAAATCTGAACATAAGATTTGTTTCCTTTTTTATGGAGAGAAATAATAAAAGACTTTTTTCAAATATTTTGAAAGGAACATAACTCCACGGACAAGCTTAACAGCTTATGCAAAGGCTTTAAAAGATCTGGAGCACAACACCTAAGCACACAGCTTGGCACTTTATCAGGTCCAGGTGAAAATACGGGTTTAATGGCCTGGAGATCACTTAGTAATGAATTCTCCGTGATTATCGGTCCAAAAATGTAATTAGAGCTATTAACATGATAGGGATAAGGCATGGCGACTTGGTGGTTGTCTGAACTGTATGTGGTCTGAAAAAATTTAGCAAATAAATCGGCAACATACTGGTCTGAGTTGGCCTTACGTTTTTCAAGAAATACTTTTAAAGGAAGTATTAAAGACCTACGTTCGGCGTGAACGAAATCAAAAAACCGCTTGGGATCCTGCTGAAACTGTAATCTACAGCGCGTCAGGTAATTCCTATAACATTGGATGTTAAGGACTGAAAAATTGGAACGAGCAATCAAGTATGTGGAATAAGCTAAGAAAAAACCAGTTTTTCTGAAACCATTGTACAGTTTCGATTTACGATTTTTAAGAAATGTCAATCCTCGGAGTAAACAGGATACAGATTGGTTTGACCTGTTGGGTGCTATAAATCCTATGGATAAGATATGGGTTGGGATCGGGTAATGGATAAGTAGGAAGGATTCAAAACAACAATCAGATCAAGCATTTTAGTAAGATAGTTTGGAATAGCATTGATTTCGCTCAATGACATCCGAAGTAAATCGACCAAGAAAGCATTTTGAGCCGTGTGGGTCAAGACGGTAGAGTCGGAACACGAAATCCAGGTAGCTTTAGCAAGATTAAAATCGCCTACAATCTACAAGAAAATCGGGATCTAAAAGCATATCAGAGACAAATTGAATAGCACACAAATGTGCATCATAATTATAGTTAGCAGAGGATTAGGGGTATTATAGGCAGCACAGCTTTACAGCAACAAATACAACAACATCTCTATTGAAGTATCCACTATGACTTTTCCAACAGAAACTACTTTCATAGCTACCTAGCACTCCACCGTCGCTGCGGAGAGTGCGGTCTTTTCTATAGATACAGTATCTACTGGACATAATCTCGGAATTAAGGATGCCATGCTGTAATCACGTTTTAGTAAAAGCAATGACATGGAGAGGAACAGAAAAGCTGTTGAGGTATAAACTACTAAGCTTACTACAAAGACCTCTTACATTCTGATAGCCAAGACAGAAGTATTTTGTTAGTTTTTTGAACTATCAGAAACGGGAAGAGCTATAGAAGAACTAACTAGAGTAAGGGGGGAAACTATCGGAGGCCGATTTTTCTTCTTCCTTGCAGTGTATTCCTTCACAATTATTTTTTCTGGCCAAAGCTTCTTTGCAGCATGTACCGCTATAGTCTTGGTCTAAAACACTGATTTTAACTCATGAGATATCGTACCGATCGTATGCAAATTTGAATTTTTCTACCGAAACGTTTGCTTTAGATTTTGCCTGAATATGGACCATGACATCGTTAGATGTTCAACCAGGGGAAAGCTTGAAAGAAATATATGTTTTTAAGGTAGGAACGCTACAAATTGTTTTTACGATATGCTAGCTAAAGCTTAGAGGCTATATGATCGGATAATAAATTTAGTTCTTTCGGAAAGTTTTTGTTATTAAGGCGATCCAAATTCTCTCTACTAACAACCGAAGAAACCGAAGCATCGGGAATTAATGATACAACATCGATAGGTGTTATCATGATTTCATCTATTTTCTCGTTAAAACTCTGGATAGGGGCTAAAGTATTTATGTTAGCTTTGGGGTCGGACATTTTTGGATTGGTGCCAGGCTTGGCTGGACCTGATGACTTCCCAACACGAGCCTTTTTCTGTTTTTTCAGTGAATCTCTGTACTGTTGAGAAACTTTTACACAGTTTTTGCAACTGGCCAAAAATTCCCTCAAAGCCTAGTTGAGTGTTCATAAAGCCCACTTTAACTCCAAACAGGACCAACATGGCCGGTCTAGATTTGTGGTGGACAAGGGGTCAGTTACACGGCCGTTTGGGCTAGCACATTTTTCATATTCCACATTTGGACACATTCAGTAGCCAATAAATGCTATCTTTGTATTGGCAGTCCCTGAAGCAACAAACAGACATATTTTTTTTAAATAAGGAATAAATAGAAAGAAGAAAAAAAATAAGAAGGCTCTAGTCAAATAACAATCATTAACCGATAGTGCATAGGACTAAAAAAAATTGCAATACAGCGCAAACGCACGATTCCCCAAACTTTAATATATAAAGATTTTTTCCACTGATTTCAACATTTTAATTGTTTTTCGAAGTTTTCAACACTTTACAATTTTTCAAATTCAAAAATTGGTTGCTATCGATTATATATGCATATAAGAGAATATGCTCGAAATTTATAGTCTAGCTCTTATAGTCCCGAGATTGATTGCTGCATGCTGTTGTACAAAATCATAAAAAGATTCTTAACGTTGAAAAAAGCTTTTCTGTTTAGCTAAGTATGTACATTTGTACATATGTATTTCTGGTTGAAGCTATGTGACTCGAATCCAGAAAGAATCTAATACTTTTAATAAATTATAAAAAAATAACTTATATACATTAAATTATTATTAATAAGATAATATTGTTATATTAGATTCTCTCTGACTTTAATAAAATATGTATATATATTTTTTATAACATATATGTATGTTATAAAAAAAATGAACGCTAACATTGCAGCAAATGTTAAGGTTTCTGGGTGACCATAGTATGTATTAAAAGCTGCGTGTATTGTGTGCACTTATTAGCCGCACAAATATTAAGTATTTTAATAATGGCGCCGCCAAGACTTAATCAGCCGGTGGGTCAAAGCAAGAAGACAAGGAACCTCATGCACACGATTAAAGACAAATATGTAAATTTGAACTACATTAAATACCTTGCATTCGAACCGGCTGCGTTGCCCACAGTTTCCATACTCATTGTTCTAGCGGAGGCGCTTATCAATTTAATTGTTATTCACCATGTGCCTTATACGGAGATTGATTGGGTAGCATACATGCAGGTAAATGCCCCAAAAGCCGCCTGTGAACTTATATAAATTGCGCAACTTATGTTTCCCTTGCAGGAATGCGAAGGCTTTTTAAATGGCACAACAAATTATGCGTTTCTCCGAGGTAAGCAATTCCAATAATGACCCTGGTTTTAGTTTATTTTTGAAAACTAGGCAAGCAGAGAGACCAGACTACATACAATCATAAGAAATATGTAAAAATAGCTGAGTTTTTTTTACATTTGTACAACCTCTGACGTACATTTAGGTGCTTTTTATTAAATGTTTTAAAATTTTGGAACAACACCCATTTACTATGCAAAAGCCATTTTGCCTGTTAAATTTTTAAATATTAAACAATCAGCCAGTACAAACATTATTATCTATAACAAAACACAATAACAGTGCAACTTAGTTAAACATGGCTTTAATTTTGTTCAAGAAACCTCCGCCTTCGCTGGTTTGTCCAGATTGTTGCTTTTTGGTTGGCTCTGTGTTTCTATTTTGTCTTTCTTTCGTTGCTTTTGTTGTCGTCTCTGTGTCGGTGTTTTTCTCTGTTTCAGTTTTGAATTGTTTGGTATCGCTTTCTCTTGCTCTATTGGCATCTGCGCTGAAACACATTTAAAGGGAGACGACACAAGCAAAAATAAATAAAAAAGTTTAAATAAAAGTAGCGACAAGTAAAATTAATTTAAAAAAAAGGCTATATGAAATATATGTATATTTAAGTATCTATTTATGTTTTGAATCACAGTGAACTATAATTTAAATATATTTACGTCGCTTTCTTACTGCCATTTTTCCGTTGTGCCATGCCGTGTATTTGGCCAGGTGTGTCCTCTTCCAGTTCCGCATAGGCTTGTATCAGAGCACGCTGCTCCTGGCTAAGCTTTTTCGGCACTTCAATCTTTACATGTACATAATGATCCCCATGTCCGTGGGCATTGACACGTTTTAGGCCCTTACCGCGCAGCAAAATCTGGCGATGGGATGAGGTGCCTGGCTCAATATTCAGCCATTGATCCTCGTATACGCCCTGCACACGAACAGTACCTCCCAAAACGGCCTGTGATATGGAGATAGGCGTGTCTGTGTGAACATCAGCACCATCACGTCTAAAGTATTCACTTCGCTCTACTCGGAACGTTACAAAGAGTTCTTTGGTTCCCACTTGCATGCGTACCGTTTGCCCATTCTCAATTCCAGCTGGCACCGGCACGGTTACTTTGCGACGTTGCACAGTTCTTCCCTTGCCCTCACACTCGGCACATGGGTACTTAATATACTGGCGCGTGCCTTGACAGTAGCGGCACGTGGACCGCATTACAAACGGACCTGTTGAAATGGTCTCGAAACCGCTGCCATTACAGTACTGGCAGCGGCCGGGCTTGGTGCCCGGCTCGCACTTGGAGCCAGCGCATTTGGGACACTGATCCACCACATTAACATTTATATCCTTGTTAATTCCACGTGCTGCCTGGGCAAAGCTTAAGTCCATTACTAGCTCTTGTGCTTGGCCATAGCCAAATTTGGAATCAGCAAAGTCATCAAAACTGTTGCTGCGAAAGTTGCCCTCGCCAAAGATCTTGCGAAAAAGCTCCTCCGGATCGATTGTAGAGCGAAATTGCCAGTTTTGGGAAAAGCCTTCAGGGCCAAAGGGGCCGCCACCAAATCCTGCGCCACCGCCTTGACGATTCATATTTTCCGCTGTCTGACCATAGGTGTCGTATTCGCGGCGCTTTTGTTCATCGCTAAGGACCTCATAGGCTTCACTCACTTCCTGAAACTTTTTGCTTGCATTTGGATCATCCTTATTGGTATCAGGATGGTATTTTTTTGCAAGTTCATAGTATGCCTTCTTTATATCCTTGCTATTAGCATTTTTAGGCACGCCCAGTGTCGCATAATAGTCCTTCGCGTGCAGGCGGCTTGAGCTGTAGATGTTGCGGTTTTTTTGTTGCCAAGTGGCGGTGGCACTTGCCGCAACAGCATTAGCGGCAGAAGTAGGTTTTGGTTTCCATTTCGTTGTTCTTGTTAAGAGCTGGACAGTGGACAATTGAATGGCGTTATATTTTCGACTACAGCTTTTAAGCGGTAGTTGACGCAAAGCACATAAATTTTTATACGAAATCATTTTGTCCATTAACTGTTTTGACTGTATTATACTTCTCTTTATTAAGCTGACAGCTTTAACAACATGCCGTAATAACCTCCATGCTGCCTAATACAAAATGTTTTCTTGTTCTCTTTTTTACTTTGACATTTTGACATTCTCTAAGTTGCGTAAACAGTTCGCTCATAAGCTAACATGATTGCTCATGAACTAGTACCAAATCCATTTGCGCGAAATTTAAATTCATTTTTGAGTTAATATACCCCTTTTAGTATTTAATTTCCAAGTTCAACTGTTTTTTATATTTATAAACTAAGATTTTAATAAGAATTATTAATTTTGTTTTATTTTTTGCAGGTAATACCGGACCGTTAGTATACCCAGCTGCATTTGTTTACATATACTCGGCACTTTATTATTTAACATCACACGGCAGGAATGTGCGACTGGCCCAATACATATTTTGTTGTATATATCTGCTGCAAATGTGCCTTGTACTTCGTCTATATGCAAAGAGCCGCAAAGTTCCGCCCTATGTCCTAGTACTTAGCATTTTTACCTCCTACCGCATTCATTCTATTTACGTACTCCGCCTGTTCAATGATCCGATAGCCATCCTTCTGCTCTACGCTTCTCTTAATGCATTAATGGATCAGCGTTGGACACTCGGTAGCTTTTTTTTCAGTTTGGCGGTCGGTGTTAAAATGAATATTCTTCTATTTGCGCCAGCCTTGTTACTTTTTTATTTATCCAATCTGTGTCTCATGAACACTGTGCTGCAACTAAGCGTCTGCGCTGGAATACAATTGTTGCTAGGTGCGCCTTTTCTCCTTACTCATCCGGTGGAATATCTGCGTGGCAGTTTTGACTTGGGGCGCATCTTTGAGCACAAATGGACAGTCAACTATCGATTCCTAAGCAAAGAGTTTTTCGAAATGCGCGAGTTTCACCTATGTCTGCTTGTGGTGCATATGCTGCTTCTATTAAGTTTTGCAAAACCTACGTGGATGTTTTTTAAAAACTATGTACGACTACGAATATTACAGCTCCAGTTTCAGCCGCAAATCGACCGCAAAAATCGCGAGCAAAATGGCAAAACAATGCCAAACTTAAAGAATCAGTCAAACAGTAATAAACTTCCACCTAAGACTGAAAGCGGCGCAACAATCAACGCACAGCCGAAACCCTTGGGCATCCATTTCGAGCAATGTACCCAGCTAGCTTTGCTGCCGTTCTTCCTGTGCAACTTTATAGGCATTTTGTGTGCGCGTTCATTGCATTATCAGTTTTACGTTTGGTACTTTCACACGCTGCCATATTTAGTGTGGTCGACGTCGTATTCGCTAGGTGTGCGATTTCTCATACTGGGTATCGTCGAATACTGCTGGAACACCTTTCCAAGCACCAACCTTTCTAGCTTGGCTCTCCATTTGTGTCACCTTGTTTTGCTTGTGGGCGTAGCAAGATATATTATTTACACCATGCGGATTAATGCGACAATTCAACAGCAGCAGCTGCAGCAGAAACAACACCGAACCACAACAAATCCTCAGACAAAAACGACGAAAAAAAATGTATAATTTATTATATTATGTATTATTTTCACACACAAAAAAGTGCATCTTATAGGGAATACAAAAGAATAGAAAAAATTCGTGGTTTATTTTATTAAGGGGTGTCAGGACTAAGAAAAAGTTTTACAGCAAACGATCTGTAAAACGTTTGAAAAGCAATGCTAGAACATAAATAAATTTAGATTAGTATAATGCAAAAAGCAACTTCAGAGTCAAATCTAATTTCAGGTTATATATATATATATATATATATATATATATAAAAACAAATTCAGTTTTTATTGTCAATATTGGTAATGTTGACCCAGCCAAAGCACATGCATGTCATATGAATTTACTTACAAAGATTTTAAATATATATTATTATTTATCCTATTTTACAAGTATAACTAACTAGATTAGGAATACAAAATTATATTTGCCAGTAAGTGGTGGTATGACCTAATGAAAGCAGAGAATGGAACAAGCGAATGTCACTCGCTTCCAACTGCCATCGTTGGCGTTCGCAGACTTGATATAATTGTTGCCGTTTGTGTGTGTGGTGTTGAAATTGCAGGCAACTCCAAGTTGACGGAACTAACCGGCGTGGGCACCTTGTCTTCAGCAACAGCATCACCGCTGTTGTTGTTTTTGCTCACAGTGCTCCGTTGCACGCTAAAAAAACGAAGCAGCGTTGTCTCACTGTTTCGACGGCTGGATGTAGGGGTGCGCAAATGTGCAGAACTCCCACCGCTATCGTTATGGGATATGCGCCGACGCGGGCTAACGGTCTGGAGTTTTGGGCTGCATTCAGAATTGCGAAGGCTTTGTAAACGTGGTGATGCCAGGACATCCGAATTGTGTGCATGGGCAGACTCTTCATTACACATTTTGTCTGTGAGAGTGACAGTTGCACGACTATTAGACATAAGCTTTTGTTTACGTATTTTTGTCAGCCAATCGACCTTTTCTTTGGATTTACGTTTTGGTGACATGATTCCCAAGTGTGGTGCTTCTCCGTCTAGAACGTAATTGGGCAGGTTTGACGTTGGCGAGGCTAAGAATTGCAAACTGAAGGTACTGTTGATGGGTGCTGTTGCTGCTATCCCTTGCGCTGATGTTGTCGGTGGCGAGGTATATAATGCATTATGATTTAAAAATTGCTCGCTCAGTGGTGATGTCTCTTGAAACTTACTTTCTGCGGCACCTTCCGAGGCCATCGACAGAGAGATTTCAGTACTATTCTCTTGATTGAATGCAGACATAAGGTGCTCATCCTCTCCTATAGAGGGCAGCGTAAGCTCATGACTGGCGGTGCAATTAGGACCAAACAGCCGGCGACCTCTGGTCTCAAGGGGCTTCACGCGCTTCAGCTGCGGTTGTTGGTCCATGTTTGCATCGCTTGTCGGGCCGAGCATGTCAAGATAGGAACGCTTCATAATTGGTTTTTCTACAGAGCTTGGCGTGCGTTCATTTTGCTCCATGAGACGCCTAAATGAACGTGGCGTGGACTCTAGATCTCTTAAATTATAACTGTGTTGAATGGTTTTTGGCGGCCGGTCAAACCGACGCTCATAACTAGCCTGGCCCCGATATTGCTCTGCAAATTCGGCAGCTGTTAATGATTCTGAAGTAGGCCCAATGCGCCAGATTTTGTGGCGCGCATCGTCGCTGCAAGTGACTATCGGACGATCGTATGAAGCGCCCCAAGCTACACATGTCACCTCTACAGTATGTCCAGAAAGCGATACTAGCGGTTCAGATGGATGATTTAAATTCCAGATATACGCGCGTTCATCACTGCTGCCACTTAGCAAATATTTCCCGTCCGGACTGAGGCAGCTTTTTATATAGAAAGTGGAGTTCAGTAAGCCTTTGTAGCAAGCCAGCGGCTTGGGCGCAAACGAAACCAAATTGTAACAGTAAATTGTGTTATCCATACAATTTGCATACAAACGGGTCCCGGTTGCGTCAATAATAAGATTAGTAAAACCTTTAAATGTCGAACTACCCGCATAGGGTAAGCTGTGACGCGGCAGCGGCTCTTTCTTATATGCGGTATAGTTACGCCTTAGATCCCACACTTTGATGACGCCGTCCCCGGCGCCGCAGGAAATGAGCGTATCGTTGTCTTGGAAGGCTAAGCCAGTGATGCTGCTGGACGTGTTGGCACTGTTTGAAACTTTGGGTGTGCGTGTGCGCTGCTTGCGTTGCGATTGAGGAGTACCCGGTCCGCCGGTGTGTCCACTGTATATACAGTTGTCCACGCGCGATGTTAAATCCATGTTAAGATTAGCGCGTATATCCCAAATCAGAATGGCCCCATCGCGTCCACCTGTAGCAAAAACTGCTGGATCCGTGCGCTTAAATGCGGCAGTTTTTACCGAGCGCGTGTGGCCCACATAGGAATTAAGACCGCGAATGCCAGAGCCAGCAACCTCCCAAAGGCGGGCTGTATGATCACCTGAGGCAGACACAAAGCGCATCTGTCCTGGCGCCCATTCCAGATCAAAAACAGCATTATAATGGCATTGGGGTGCACTTAGGGACTGCTCCTCCGCCTCCTGGTTTTGCTGTGTAGTATCTTGTAGCGCTATTTTTCCATCCTCGTTGGCAATGGCCAAAATGTGTCTGTAGCCGTCACAATTGGCAAACTTTGCTGAAAAAATAGGCGGCTCCGGGTTGAAATCCGGACTGTAGTTGGCAGGAGCAATGCCACGCCAGCTGTCGTGTCTGGATACGCACAGGCGACTCAAAGCAAAGTCGTACGTTTGGTCATTGGCTACGGGGCAAAAATACAATCAAATCAGTGTCATATTGTTTTGTTTACGTTCTAGTTTTTCTCGCGCTATTTGTGCAATCACAGCAATTTACGTTAACGTTAATATTGTAATACCCTGCTGATACAGTACTGCACTAATCAGCTTTTTACCTTTTATTAATATTCGTTAACAATTTTGGCGCTTAAAATATCATTAAGAGGAACGGGTGTGCCTGTATTTCGAGCGCCAAATTCCACGAATTGCCCGCGCACTTTTCACTTACCAAATCCATGTTCTCTTAAGCGTATTTTGTTATAAATATTCATTATCAACACTCTTGACTGAAGTCCTGTATATTTCACACGCTTTTTTTTTAATTGGTGTTATTTTTTTTTTTTAACATGCGCGCATTTGGAAAATATTATTTTCAGCAACGCTTCACTTAGGCAAAAATCATCGCGAGATCAAGAATTTCGATGTATAAAATAAATCGATATATGATTTTTTGCCATGGATGAGTGTCAAAACATCGATGGATTAACTAAGCGGCTTTAACACAACAAAAAACAGCTGACGCACACGAAAAAAACGAATATATCCAAAAATTAGTTTCCCTCGTTGAACTGGGACTTGTAAATGCAAAAAATACCCTAAACTA
>JAWNNR010000204.1:0-17779 GCA_035044725.1 Scaptomyza caliginosa | reverse complement strand
CGGGCGACGGTGGTACTGCCAGCAACGCTGCCTCCTTTTTCACCGACACCCGCTACCGCGAATCCTTCAGAGGCTTTGAGCAGCAGCAGCCAGAGGACGACGCCCAGGCCCATATCCACTTCTGGGTTCATGTGCAGACGATTCTAGCAACGCTGGTGACGGGGATGCTGTACAGAAGCAGTGAAGAAGATGTCGTAGATGTCGGAGAGGAAGGCGAGGGCACACGCCATGCAGCAGCCACGGATGGGGCGCTTGGTAACGGGGAGATACAGTCGCTTGGGCGAGCACCGAAGAAGCTTGGCTCCCTGCACTTTCCAAGCACTGAGGCCCTACAGATGCTTACCACTTTCTCGCCCCTTCTTCGCAACTACACCGCTCAGCTCCGTCATCTGAAGAAGAAGGCGCCGGTGTACGCCTCTGCAGCACAGGCACACTACAACATCGCTGCTGCAGCCGCCGCCGCTGCTGCTGCTGCTGCTCCTCCCTCCCTTCCGATCCCAGTGAGCGTGTCAGCCGAAAATGTTGACAACGGCGTCATAAGTGAGAATTCGATGGCCGCAGCAAATACGGAGTCTGCCACTGGCGCCACCGACGCGGTGGAGCCGTACTTGCTTTATTTGAGCACCAGGAAGTTGTCCATCAATGATATGTCGAGTTTCGATGATGGGCGTTCCGCCCCGGGTGATCGAAATACAACGGTGCCAGGTACTGATGACGCGGACGAAAATGTACTCTACGACGGCGGTGACACGGCAGTGCGACCGGTTGATGTGATCCTGTATGCCCTCATTAGGGGGCTCTTCATCCAGTGTGCCGCCGCTATTGGTCAGTCCGGTGGCACAGCAGATGAGCAAGTGGAGCAGTGGGCCTCGGTGAATGATGGCATACACGGCGGCAGCAATCCTGTTGACGCCAGCACATCACCGGCTGGTTCCGCTGGAGTAGTTGCTAGTAGTGCTGGTGGAGTAGGCCAAGCGGATGAAGAGGATCGCGGTGTTCACGGCAGCTTCTCTGACGTCGCCCTGCTGCACCACTGGCTGGTGCCAAGTGGGATCTACGACAGCCGCGAAGCTGGAGCACCACTGGCGAACGCTAACACCTTTTATTGCCGCAGCCAGGCACCAGGCGTCCCCCTCTCTGCCCCCCTATCGCCGACCAGCGCCGCCATTGCCCTTCTCCACGCCGTGCACCGGATGAACGACGACGTCGGCCCGCAAGGCATCGGCCCAGAGGCAGCGCCACTGATGGGTGAACCAAAAGGCAATGACGAAGCGGGAAGTACGGTGGCGGCTTGTGGCGAACCGCCGCTGTCGGGATCGACCAGTCACGATGCTCCTCACCTCCACGGTACCGCAGTCTCTATGTCCGATGTGATGAAAGCCGCCAATGAGCGATCCAACGTTTCCCTCCCCTCCGTGATGAGGGTTGAGCTGCACCACCTCCAGAGCCAGTTAGCAGCCGCCGTGGCGTCGATGACGCAGATGGAGGACCAGGTGCGCGGAGAGCTGGCGCTGCTTCTCTTTCGTACTCTTTCGACGGTGCTGGACTGGCTGATACCTGCCGTTTCCGTGGCAAGTCCGCGGATTTGGCTCATCTACCGGAAGTGGTGTTGCGACCTCTACCGTGTCTTGTGTGCCGATTCGATTGTTCTGCAGCAATTCACATCGCTGCTAGACCAAAGCGGTGTCACCGTCACAGCAGCCACTACCGTCGCCCCGCCTGATGAAGCAGTGGAGAGTAATTTGAAGATGGAAGGCAGAGAGACGCGCAGGCGAGGTAACAAAAACGATCAGCAGCAGCAGACAGGTGGCAAGCCAGTGGCAAACTCACCAGGAAAAGAGCTACTGAAGCAGCGTGTGGCGGTGGTCGAAGGCAGTGACACATCCAGTCTCCACACACATGCAACACCATCAAAGAAAGCGGTAAGCCGGAAAACGGACATCCGGGGAGGCAAATATGCGCAACGGCCGAAACCGAAGGCCAGCGGTGCGGCCAGCAGTGGTGGAGCCTCCGCCGCACTGACGGCTGGCCGACAAGACCAGACGGCTCAGCTGCTGGCTGTGGCCTCGGAAAGTGGCACTACGTCCTTACCAGCCGTCCTCCCCGAGCAGGCGTCCCACTCCGCCATCGCGGACCTTGACCGAGTCCTTCCAGGCTCCAATGTGAGCGTCACCATCACGAGAGGCTGTCCGCCGGTGCGACCTAGTGGCGACCTGCAGCTCGGCAAGCTGACGGGCGGTCCCAAATCTGACACCGCTGCGGCTCGTGCTGCGGCGGCCCTGCTGAACGACGGCACCGTTGTACCACTGCCCCATCGGTATCTGCTGACCCGCCTCGCCACCTCTACGATACGCGGCTTCGACGAGGAGGTCGCCGAGTCGCTGCTGTACACGCTCTTCGAGTCCCCGGAAGTCAGTCTCTCTACCGCCGTGGAAGCCGCCTCGGATGAGGCATCACACGGTCAATTCGCTGCCGATGGGTCTAGCCACCTCATCCCCTGCCTCGTCAGCCAGCAAGAGGGAGAAGAATCAACCCAGTCTGAGGCGATAAGCAGCGAAGGACCATCCTTGGCCCACCACCATCGCTTCCGATACCCGTCGCTCACAACCTCCAAGGATGTGGCACGCCTCTATGAAGGCGTTCTGACAGACGCCGACCTCCTCCTGTCTCCACACGACCCCCTCTATGCCTCACTAGTGCTGAGCACCGTGGATCTGTACATTTGTGAACTGAACGACGTGGCGGCGGCACTGGTGTTGTTGAACTCCTATCTGGCCGATGTTACGGAGGAGCGCATTCAGGTGCCGGTGAGACAGCCGCTGAACACCCACGTGAGCACCCCGGCGTCTCTCATGCATGGAGCATCGATGACGTCCGCGAGCGCCACCTCTCCGGCACCGGCGATGTCAGGTAACGGCGGTACCACGGCGAGTGCCTTTTCCGTCACGCGGGTACGTGGTAGCGCTACCCCCTCCCGGCCAGCAGCAGCAGCCGGCGGCTCCGCTTCCGGCTCCCTTCCGCCGCTGCCACCAGCTCCGCAGCAGTCTCAGCCGATGGTGCCGACGGTTATTCCCTCGTGGCACTCCGAGCAGGAAAAGGACGAATTCATCGTCACACTGTCGAAGCTGCGTGAGATTCAGTGTGCGCTGATGGATGAGGCAGCGGGGCCGGGTCAGAAAAGGGTTTGAGGGGTAGAAAACGATGGGGGAGGGGGGGGGGAGAGTCGCAGCTCAGTGCTTAAAGCCAGCTAGTTGTGGTTAAAGCTCCATCTCGGTATATCTAAATCTATATATATATATATATATATATGTGTGTGCATATGTATGTATACAGTTCAGGAAAATCTTGAGGCACATCTTCTTTGTCCCTCGTCACCTGCAATCATCCGGAGGCACACACCTAACCTCATGCACAGATCTGTGTGCCCAAGCATACACCAAAATAAACTACTCCAACAAATGTGTGAAGATAAAAGTGCTCACCTTCTTTCCATGATGACGATGGTACACTCTGAGGGGTAAAGGGGAAAAAAAAAAAGAAGCCCAGTGGTGGGTTCCACCACATCAGCAACGTGCCATTTTTCTTCTTTGAAAAAGGGGTGGCTGAATGCCATCGTTTATCGAGTGAATCATGAGTGCCAAAGCTTGCCCACCCTGTGACTTATTTCTATTTTGGTCCAAAGTCCACTCAATGCTCTCTCTCTCTCCCTTCTGTTTGTTTGTTTTTTTTTTCTCCTCTGCCCCCACGACCACAGAGAGCACCGCCAGCAAAACCAGAAAGAAAAAAATTTGACAAGAAGAGAAGCACCCAAAAAAAAAAAAAAAACGGCATAGTAACACACCCATACTCACAAAAGGAAAAGAGAAGGGGGGGCAACAGATATAGAGAGAGAGAAGTATCGGAAGGCTAAAAGGGGTACCAAAGGCACGAGCGCACCAGCTCACAAGCAAGCAACACACACAACAAAAAGAAAGAAGAGATTGTCAGCGTGGCTATTTCTCTCTGTGTGGCAGTGTGTGAGAGAGACAGGCAGGAGACGAAAAAAAAAAAAGAATAAGACAGTGAATTAGCGGCTCTTTCCCCCCTCCCCTCCTCTCTCTCTCTCATTTATTGGTTCCTCCTCCCTCTCTACCTCACTACTCCCACCGGCTTTTCTCTCTCCCTCTCTTACTCACTACTATTCTTCTCCTTCTCTCATCATACCTTTCTATCCCTTGCGTTGTTGTTGTTGTTGCTTTCGTGACAGACGTCCCCCCCCCCCTCCCTTCCTTTCGCACAGCTAGATAAATCGAGCCGCAGGACATCACTAGGACTTGTTCCTTTTTATTGCAATTTGATCGCTTCTTTCCCCCCTCCCCCCTATTCTAATTATTTTGCCTTTTTTTGTTTTTTTATTGTCTTTTTTTTTCTCTCTCTTTCTCTGCTTTATGTGATATCGGTGCTTTTCTGGTAGTGTTGCTCTGTCCCCCCCCCCCCTCCCCCCACTGTTGTTGTTGTCTGCTCCGTTTGAGTGGAGGTGGATCCCTCACGCCACCATCGCAGCCCGCTGCTATCCATCTACAGACACACACACACACGCACGTATCAATCCAGTCAACTCAGCCACATCTCGACTTCATATATATATATTCGCCTCCATTTTTGTTGTTGTTGTTGTTCCGGATCTAAAGCTTTGTCTAGCGAAGAAAGAGAGTTGGGGGGTGTAGAATTGACGCCTATCCGTAGACCTGTCGATAGCTATACACCTTCTACTACTGCTATTTACACATCAACGTATTTGGTACTGCTGCTGCTGCTATTGTAGTTCGCCTAACTATTATTCGTTTTTTTTTGTTGTTGTTTTTTAACGCCCTCCTCTGTGTCGATACGTCGGAGAGCTTCTCTCTGACAAGAGTCGCCACCGCCGCTGCCGTGCCTAAGGTGTGTTGGAGGGGGGAGAGAAAGAAAAAAAAAAAAAGAAGAGAAGGAGAGGGTGGCCATGCCACAGTCTCAGCCACCTCAACAGGTGGAAGTAGAGGGGCCACCGCTGCCGGTGCCGACAGTGCTCCTCCATATCCTGGAGAGGATGGGCCTCACCGCAACCGCCCAGACATTGTGTGAAGAGCTAAGGACTCATGATGGCACCAGCCACGAAATGCAACAGCCGCAACCACCACCAGGGGAGGTGCGGCGCTCGTCCTCCCCTAAGCGGAACTCCTCAGTGGCCAGGGGAGACGCGCGGCCTAGATTCAAGGGCGAAACGGCGGTGCCGCCACCCTTACTTGCATCAATCACCGCCCCATCATCATCATCATCGCGACCAGTGGCGATGGAACTCTCTCAGGCCAGGAAGCAATGGCAGCAACCATCCATCGAGTCATCGCACCTCGCTGCAGTGGAAACGCTGGCGGCGCTCTCTTGTGCCCCTCTTCTTCCTTCTCTAGAGGGTGAGGTGGCGGCTGCTGGTAGAGTTGAGGCATCGAGCCCACAGCAGAGTTATCTCCGTCTTAAGGCAGGCGAAGACCGCTGGAGCACGGCATTCTCGGTACTGTGGTACGGCAGTGCAGAGGCCGCCCAGCAACCCTCCAACCGTCTGCGCGTGCTCTACGCCCAGGCGCTGTGGTGGCAGCTGAACGTTACGGAGATGGCGTTTCGGCAAGGACTGGGCTTTCTCGGTGCAAAGGTGTCAAATAGACTTGCCACCGTGTTCTCAGCGGACCACAGTCTCCTTAACGGCGCTGCCTCATCGCTACCGCAGCAAATGATGATAAGCAGTGCGGTGGTGTACCTCTCCGACCAGCTAGCATTGGCCATCAGGCATCTCGTCTCTACTCTGCACCAGCTCCACATGGAAGCAGACCGCTGCGCACTCTCGGTCCCTACTACCTCTGCTACAGCGAGTGGTGCTCTCGTTATATATATTCAAAAAAATGTAGCGCTGTGGCTGGCCAACGTCGAGAAGGTGTTGAAGTGGCTGATGGAGCGACACATGGATATTCTGACCTCTTGTGACTCAGCAAACTCCTCCTTCTCCAACTCACACGCTACAGAGACATCGAGAAACGGTGACAGGAATGTCTCTCCCGCAGTGCGGGTTGACGGGCGTGAAGCACAGCATAAGCGAGTTTGTGTGGAGGAGAGCTCCTCGTCCACTGCAGTACCTAGCTATAACTCACACAATAGAGCGGTGGATTCGCCAGTCGACACATCGTTCTTGGCACCGATGCGTCGAATCGTCTACGCACAGAACGGAACCAGAGGAAGCCAGATGAAAGACAACGCCACAACGCCACCGAGTGCCAAGGCAGCGACGCAGACCCACGCGATCGATGACCCGCTGCCTGAGACGTCACCCGTACGCATGGCGATGGTGGTGCAGCGCATCAAGACGGTGGTGCTGCTCATCCAGTTTACTGAGGTTTCTAGAAAAAATGCACCTGCACTCGAACACGTCGCCTCCACCTCCATCTCAGATGATCACTGGGGTGCTCTGTTGCGTGGTCAGTTTCTCCTGGCATGCGCTGCGCTACTGCGCAGTGGAGGCCACCAAAATAGCAGCGAGTCTCTTGGTCGAAAGGTGGATGGAACGAAAGGGAATGGCAGCCATGCCGACAGCAATGGCAGCAACAACTGCAGCTGTAGCAGCAACAGCACTAACGTGGAAGGCGGCAGCAGCAGCACTGCTTCTTCCTCCTCTTGCTCCCCCTACGCTGCCCTCGCTGACATTCTCGAGGAATGCACCCTTCATATACTGACGGATCTGCCATCTGATGAAGGCACACACCGTGAGCCAGCAGAAATACCCAGCAGACACAACTTGCTTCTTGACGACTTCACCCTCCGTCTTCTTTCCAGCTCATCACTGGCGGTGAAAGGTGCCGCGCGGAGGTCCGCATCCTCACCATACCTCTCCGAGCTCCTTCACACTACCACCTCTCCCCACTCGCGGAGGCCAAATCACACCTGGGACGGTACGGTGTGTCAAGGGGAGAGAAGAAAGAGGAGGGTGGGGGGAAGCCCCTCTGCCGCTGCACAACGCCGGCAGCTGACCGAGCACTACGAGCGCCTTCTCTACACCGTCGCGACTGGGCGTTACCGGCTGTGGCCATGGCGCAGTGACTCCGACGAGGTTCGCGACCCATATGCCGTCTACCGCTCTCGGGCAGCCCAGCTCCAACATCTCCTCTCCCATTGGCGCGAGCTCCTCGATATGCGCCAAACCAGACCGGCAATGGAGATGCTGCAGTGCGTCGGTGGCCTAACAGACACCTCCGCACAGAGAACGGCTGAGTGGGCGGGGCAGCTGTCTCTCCTATCACAGCTCATTGCTCTCCAAAGCCGTCAAGTACCAGCGGCTGTGCTGGACGTAGCCGCGCTTCCCTTTGTGTGCCCCAAAGTCATTGAGGCCCCTACGGCTGCGTCGGAGGCCGCGAAGGACGACGGAAAGGACACAGCTAGTGTCGCCTCCTCCCTCTCTCCGGTGGAGGCACCGATGCCGTTCCCGCCACCCCTACACATGACCTCGCACGGTGTGTCGACGGCAGAGGCCCGTCAGAGTCGCAGTGCCGGAAGACAGCGAAGTTCCAGCGAAGGGGGGCAAGGAAGACGAGTGGAGGAGTCGCCCATCTCCACCGCAGAGGAGGCAAGTGAGGAGGATGACGGAGACGATGAGCAAGAGGAGGAAGTAGAGGAGGGGGAGCAGCAAGACGACACCAGCGGTACCAGCGACGGCTCGTTCGCCTCCACGACCGATATGGACTACAACCGCGAGGTGGACGCGATAAAGGAGCAGGTGGAATGTGTGCAAGCCTCCTCTGACGGGCGTGTGATGGCCTACCTGACGGCCCGTGGGACCCTCACAGTATTTCGCCTCCGCAGTGACACTCCTGACTCGGAGAAGGAGGGGAAAGCGTCGTACGATGAAGAGTTGGTGCTGCACACGAGGCTGCCAAACACTGGTGACCCAGTGAAGTGGTTCGAGTCCTATAGCGCCATCCTTCAGCTTTCCCCCTGCAGTCGCTTCCTCATGGCATCGGTGCAGTACCAGCGAGTGGACCAGGCGGAGTCCGACGACGCCGGGCGTCTCACCTCCAAGATGCCACGAAATACGGGTGAGCTGAGCATATACTCCCTCCATCGAGACGCGCCGACTAGCGGGCAGCTGGGGCAGGACACTGCAGAGGAGAACTCACACCTCTACGGCACGTTTTCCATCCACTGGATGCCGTGCACCATGGCTCGCTGGGTCGACCCTCGGTGGTGGGGTGGTGGTAGTCGCAGCGGTTGGGGTAACTCAGCTCTGTCGTCGAAGATTGTCACTGGAGACTCGGTGCTTGGCGGTGCACTCCACCGCTGTTCAGCGCAGCCAGAGGTAACCGTGGTGCCCGGTGCTCGAAGCCTTCGAGAGAGCTGGTACGTGGCTGCTCGCGCACTCCTCGCAGACTATCAGTGCCTCTCCATTGGTACGGATGATGTTATTCTGCGATGGATGCCGGCGTCCGGATTCGTCCTCCAGCGGATCCACACGCAGCCTCTCCTGGATATCATCGTGTGTCCCCTAATGTCAGCCTTCTACGTCATTGACTGCGCCGGAGAGCTCTACTTGTACAGTGCGTGGAGCGAAGAAAGCGAGAACAGAATCGCAGACCCCAAGCAGCGCTTCAAGTACACCGTCGGCGCAAATGGCATGCCCCCTCACTGCATGATGCGGCAACAAATCGCCTCTGGTGCCATCACCGCCGCCACCGCCGCCCAACCCACTAGCGGCGAGCGAGATGAGCAGCAGGCAATCCCACCGCAGTTCTTTGGTGGGGCTCGCACCATACACTTCCGGCAGGCCACTGACGCCGGGACAGATGCCCCGACATATCTTCAGGACTACGCAGCTGACGGCGCCGAGTCCCCCACCGGGCCTGAGGTGTCGCTGAATCAGAAATACCAAGCGACAGGGCTGCCGCACCACCTGAGCTGGCTCCTCCCGCAGAGCTGGGGTGGGACCCGCTCGCGATCGGCGTGGGGTGCGCGCCTGGGGCGACGGCTGATCGCTGGCGTGCTGCACCTGTCATCTTCCACGGCGCAGGTGGCAAAGGGAAACGCGCTGAAGGACGCCGCTGGTGCTGCGGAGGATACCTCGGCGAACCATGACGGGGTGCTGCACTCCGCCATCTACCCAGCAACCTCACGCATTCACCTCGACGCCATCGCGTCTGCCATTCGCGGCGTCGCTGGTATGACGGTGGAAATTGAAGACCCCGAGAAGGGTCCTGCTGGGGCGCTCTACCACCTCCTCTCGATGACGATGTCTGGCAACCCGGTGTGGAAGGAAAACCGCGCCGCTGTCGTGAATTTCAAGAGCGACGCTGACGAGGAAGACGCCGCGGTCGCCGAATCGAAGCGCTCCACACTGGAGTGTTGGTCCTCCACTGCCCTCGCCCGACTCCATCAGTGGAAGTGGGGGCTTCAGCGACGCATCGCCGACTCGAAACGCGACGGTGACACCGAGGTGCTCCGCCATGTGAACTTGGACCAGTGGGAGTCGACAGTACTACAGACGTCTTACCATGCCGATTCTTTCACGGGCAGCGACGGCGTTGCTGCGCTCCGCGCAGCTGAAGTCCTCACCTCGCGCGGATTCCTCGAGCTGGCTGAGGTGTGGCAGGTCCCTCCCCGACAAAAGCCACTTCCCTTGGTCGCCTCTAAGGGACGCTACCTGTGCATCATGGCCTCCGTGGGACCCTACCGATACATCTCCAGTGTGCGGGAGTCACTGAAAGCAGTGCCCGGCTTCTATGCCTGTGTCGTCTTTGACGTCTATACAAACGCCGTCTTGCGTGTCGTGCCCATCTGTCCGGTCAAGCCACGGCCCTCCACGAACATGGCACTGCAGGTTCCGCAGACGCATGGGATCGACCACAAAATACCGATTTTCAACCTCCAATGTGCGGCCACTGTGGTCCCTCTTCAATCCAACCGCGCCACTGCAGCGGCGGCAGAAAACTCTGAGAGAGGCTCTTCCACGGGTGGTGGGTGGTTTCGTGACGGCAATCAGCGTGATGCGTCGTGCAAAAGTATTTCCCCCGAGCATGAGAAGGTGATGCTGGTGCTGACCATTGGTGGGCTGTCAGAGACTCTCTATGTGTTCGACGGCTTGACTGGTGTACGCCTCGCCGTGGCGCCGTGCGACGCCGCCTCTGTCCGGCAGAAGGACAAGACGTTGGCGTCACAGTCAGCCCCGCCATCATCGCTGCCAGCTCTCACGAGTGCCCTTCACGCTAGTGAATCAAACAGCCAGCAACACCTGCTGTCGAGGTCGGTAGATGCCATCCTCTCCTCCGTTAAGAGATGGGGACACTACGAAGTCTCACACATCACCGCTTCGGTACAGCGGCATGATGCCCAGGCAGCCTCTCTCTCCCCACTTCGCAGCAGTGGTTGCACTGACAACGAGGCCAACTCATCCTGGTGTTGGCTGCTGCAGGCGGCGGATGATGACGATGACGAAGAAGAGGAAGAAGGAGACGAGGACATCGCCACCGCCTGTGGAGCCGGCCAGAGTGGCAGCATTTCCCAGAAGCAGAAGCGCAGAGTCTTGCGATGGCGCAGTGTCCATTCCAATAGAGTCTGTGATCGAGCAGTAAGGGGTGTTGGTTTGGTGGGCATGGACAAAACTCGCAATGGAAGTACGGTTGAGCCGTCAGAGCCTTCAACGCTGGACCTGCTGCAGATGCCAGTCCCGCCGTCCTCCTGGGCCTCAGCAGTAAGCCGCCAGCGTGTCCTGATGCACGTTTACCGGCAATTTGGCGTCGGAGTCCTCTGGCAGTCATATGTTGACCTCTTCGCCTCCCTCCCCACGCCACCTTCCTCTGCTTGGAATCTTCTTCACCACGCAAACAAAGCTGACAGCACGCGGAAGGGATGGGAGAGCTCGTCTCCGCTTGACGCATCGTCAGAGGACTCAGCGAGTTGCCACCGCCGTCACCACCCGTTTTCATTCGTCAACGAAGAGCAGCGTGAGTTGTCGCGTCGGCTCCTCCTTGCCTCTCTGCTAGGCCCAGCGCCACCCAAAACGACTACGGGAGAGGTGAAAACAGGGCTCCCCCGCGGTGCAACTTCCTCCATACCGTACAGTCGACCTGGCGAGCCTCAGCGTCGTCATCGGGAGGCCTCCCCGTCAGCGGCAGCAGCGCCTTTGCCTCATGTCCACGACGCGCTGCGTGCCGTTTTGCTTCAAATGAACCCCACCCTTCTCCCTGAAAATTTGGAGCGGGTTGGTGGCACACCGCCGCCTCCGCGGGCTGACCGCGGCCACCAGCGTCCCTCCGCCTCTTCGGCATCCGGAGCCACAGCAGCGGGCTCGCCGCAACGGCGCGTTCCTCCTCTCTCATCTGTACACCATCAGAATCAAATAGAGTGCGGCGTCGTCAACGGCGTCACATCGTGGTTTGATGCAGAGGGACAGTTTTACGTTGTAGTAGGCACTGAGTGCGGGCGACTTTGTATTGCTGGTGGATACCTCCACGATGCCGACGAGGACTCCATCGATGATGAAAAGGAAGAGAAGGCCTCATATCTTTCAGCATCGCCGTAAACGGCAGAAGGAGCGGCTGGGGAAGTGCTCCACCCAGGCAGGCACACCAGCACGCCCCTTTTCGAGGCTAATGGCACTCCAGTCTCTTGAGCCCCCTCCCACGCACATCCCATTTCCGGGCTTTCAGAGGGTTTTTGGTTATTATTATTTTCTTGTGGGGTAGCCCACAGTGAACCCCCGCCAGGTGATGCCTTTTTTTTTCCCGGAGCAACATCGCCCATCTCGTCACGAGAGAGGAAACAAAACAAAAAAAAAAAAACTCCCACGTGGAAGCGCAGCTGGCGGTCCAGCAGACAAGGCACTTCAGAGAAGCCTCGTGTCGGAGGAGTGGCAGGCCTACTGTTGTCCCTTCATGTGTTGGCTTGTTTGTTTTGCGTCTTCTATGTTCGTCATACCGCATTTTTTTTTTCTTTTTTTTTCTTCGATAGTCAAAAAAGAGTCCCAACAACGACAGAGCGAGGGGCGGAAAAAAAAAAGAAAAAAAAAGAATTATGAGAGAGACGACTGATGGGGCCACGCCGTGGCTCGATTTGGGGTTTTTTTTTTGTCTTTTTTTTTTTTTTTTTTTGCTGCTAACGACAATCGAGAGAGGGAAAAAAGGGCGATGAAAGCGAGGCGAAGTCGCATTCGGGTCTCCGGTAGCGGACTTAAACACTCCGCGCTCTCTACATGACATGGTATGTGTGTTTGAGTGAAGGTGCGTAGCATCATTGGCGCCGCTGCTTTGTTTCTCAGCTCGGCCTCTTTTACGTGGTCGCTCTTCCTTGTCATCTATATATATATATATATATATATATGTTTTTATTATTGTTGTTTGAAAGCATTTTGCAACGTTCTATGAGCGAAATCTGACGGGGGTAGACAGCCGTGTGCCACTCTCCATAGCCTCTCACCTCCTCGTCTCCCATTACCCTCCCTCTCTCTTTCGCTCCTTCCAATCCATACAGTACCACTCCCCTTCACAAGGAGCACTGCTGTGGTGTTGTTCCTTTTTTATTCTCGTGAGCTTCACACAACAGAGAAGTGCTTCATGCGGGGCACCACAACAGAAGAGAGAAAAAAAAAACGTCTGCTTCTGTTTTGAAGCACTGAGACAGAGTTCTACGGTGTGTGTGTGTGTGTGTGTGTATGTGTACGGGAGGACCTATCGTCGACGTATTTCCTTGCACACACGCCACATCACATCACTGAGAACGATGGCATCGTCGTCGTCATCTTCTCTGTCACTTCCCGGCGCGCACCTCGTTCTCGCCTTCACGGATCTCATTCACTCCAAGAGCTTCCGAAACCTCGTATGGACACGCATGTCCCTCTCAGAGAAGCAGCGGCTCTACGCACTCCAGCAGCAGGCTCTCTACGGTGATGCTCCGTTACGGCAGCCTTCCGACAAGGCCACCGCGCCACCCGCTGCCCCTTCCCCCTCTCCGGCTGTGCAGCAGGCTACTGGCCAGCAATTGGAGCCGCCAACAGTGCAGTCAACAGTAGCAGTAGCTGCACCGCCGCCGCCGGCGTGGTATGATCTTGCTGGGCAGGCGCGGTATCAAAGCTGGGTGGAGTTGCGGGGCCGCATGTCTCCTGATGTCGCAGCGGAATGCTTTTGTGCGGAGTTTCTCGGTCTGCTCAACAAATACCCGCACGCTTCGCTGACGCCACCAGTGGAGGCGGCTCTCGCACGAGCGCAGCGAATTGCCGCGGTGTTGCAGACCGATGCAGAGAGGGCAACAGTATTGCCGGCAGCAACGGTGGCGCCACACGGAGTGGCAGCACCACTGCCACATCCCTCGTACGTCTTCGACGTACACTCGCTGCTAGGCGATCCAGCCGCCACGGCACTGCTGTGGCTTTGCCGTGCCTATCAGCTGCCTTGTGAGCTGACACTGGAGCCACTCTCTACGGCTGTGGGGGGCCTCAGCGGTGGTGCGACAACCGCGACAGAGTCCTCCGTCTCTCTCGCCGATGCCTGTTTCCCCTTCGCGGCGTCGCTGCGGGAGATCAACGGCTCTGGCGACAGTGCTGTGGTGGCCTCCGTCGACACTCCAGAGGCGGCGGTGCTCCTCCTCCTCAACACCTTCTTCCCTCCATCGTCGCACTGGCATGGAGTGGGCTTCCATGCATCCGGTGCGGCGCTGTCCAGCACGTCGTGGCAATCTGCGGAGCTAATGGATGAGCTGTGCGCCATCACACGGCACCTCCGCACGCCGACTCTGGCGCTGCTGGTCCAGCAGGCGTGCTGCGAGCCATCGAACACAGCAGCAAATCGGCAAGGCCGCACATCGCTCATCCGGCAGACAGCTGCACACTTTCACGCCTATCAGCAGCGGATGATGCAGCGCGTGTTGCCGAGGCGACTCGGTCAGATGAGTGCTGGCCTGCCCCCGCTCCTCGCCTCGACGGCGGCAGTGCAGATGCTCAACGCGGTCTACGCCCCCCACGCCAAGGTGGTCAGCGCAGCGGATCTGATCACGGCGGCGTGTGCTTACGTCCTGTGCACACACCCCTACTGCGCCGACGTCTTCCCGTTCCTCCAGGCGCTTCCACCGGCGAGGGTAACAGACGCTAAGGCCGTGGTGCTGCAGTGGTCGGCGGAAGTCGAGCAGCAGAAGTTCTCCACCTCTTTGCCGGCGGGTAGTGGCACCACTGCAGACAGCTCGGGCACCTCGTTGCCTTCACGGTATCGATCCTGGGAGTTGCCCCTCCATCTGTCCGGTGTACCCGCGGAGTACAATCAGCTGGTGAATGCGGTGCTGAAGCGAGAGGCCGACCACGTCGCTCACGCCGAGGAGCGCCGGCAGCCCGCCCGTGTGGTGGTGTGGTACACAGCCGGTCCATCTACGGCTGCGAGTGGTCGTGGCATCCCCCTGTCGCAGCAGGTCAAGAGCTGTTTCTACCCTGCTAATGACGGCGCTGTCGCACCGGCCGCAGCAGAGGCCATCTCGAAGCTGATCTTTGCCCGCCTCTCCTCCCTCAAAACGGACGATCTCCTTCACGACGAACCACACAGCATTCGCAGCGTCAGCGGTTCCCCCTTCCTTGTGTTGACCCACGCACTCGCCGCGACGTGGGTGCTCAGCCAGGAGCAGGTCGTTGGTTTTCCGTACTTCACGGTGGACGGAAACCCTTCCAGCGACGGCGGCGGTCTTTCGTTCCTGCACGAAGTTGCTCCGACTGGAGCACCGGCGGCAGCGCAGGAAATGAGGAACGCGCTGCGCCGCCGCTTTCAGGCCCTGGCTGTGCCGTTGACGTCACGCGCCGCCCTGTCGCCAAATATATCGGAGGACCGCAGTGTGGAGTCCTTTTTGCGGCGCCGAGTGCAGACACTCATGGCGGGGCTGCACCAGTCGTTTCAATGGGGGCCAAAGAGTAATGGCACCACCACCACAACGGAGTCGACGGCACGCAGATCTGAGACAACTCGTGTGCTGGAAACAACGGCACTGCGCCGCAGTCGGACGTCATCGGAGGAGTCCGTGACAGTCTCCCACGCAACCCCTGCTAAGCTCTAAATTTTTTTTTGAGGGGATGGAATAGAGTTGATTTCGCTTGCCTACGGATGCAAGAGCCATATGTCTCCTTCACTGATTGTCTCTCTCTACCTGGGTAGATGACTGTCGTCGAAAGAGGGAGGGGGCGATGCGTGGAATGGCGCCTCAAAAGATATATAGCTATGTCTTCTTCTTTGCGAACAATGATGTAGTCCAATCTCACAAGTGAAGCTGTCTGCATGCGTCTATCGACACATCCACGGTTACGTGCGCGTGTTTTGATTGGAAATATATACGGTGTCATGGAATGTCAATGATGACGCACTCCGCTGTGATGTCAGTGGGTAGCAAAGAGGAGAAAGACACAGGCGGAGAAGGAAAAGGAATACCTCCCCGTAGAGAACGACATGGTAAACGTGTTGGGCTTGAGTGCCCAGCGCTCGAAGCTGCTCTACTTTTCTTCCTTTCCTCTTATCACCAAGCAAAAAGTCACGGGGTGTGTTGAACCCCCCCCCCCTACACGTGTCGAGCAAAGCGGTCACCGTCAAGTAGATGAGCACCTTTTGCCTGCAGCTCCTCCTTCGTTGCTCTTTGCCCCCCCCCCCCAAAAAAAAAGGCCTCACTGAGCGGAAGCAAGGAGAGCCTCGAACTTCTCATTCGCGTGTGAATTTGCGTTGCGTCCGAAGCCACTTCGGTGGTGGTCCACTTGGGGGGAGGGAGGGAGGGAGAGGAAGTGACTCCGCTGCTCCTGGCACGCGGGTCCGTCAGCATCTTCCCATCTGACTGGTATAACCTGCTGTTCGCCATCATGTAGTTACCTTTTCGCTAGTCGATCACTATCCTCCCAATCTTCCCTCTTCTTTTTTTTTTTTGCTTTTCTACTCTTGACTGGCGTTGTGTGTCGTGTGAAATCTCCCGCTATTGCTGCTGTCGTTGCGCATCGCTTTTCGACTCCTCTTGTGGGCAGCTCCAAAGAAAGAGAGAGAGAGAGTCGCTCGTCAAGCGCCGCAAAGAGAGGAGGGCGACGAGAGAGGCAGTGCGCATGGCTGGCTGCTCTTGTTTTGCTTGTTTGTTTGTTTAGTATCATTCGAAACCAACTTTAAGAACTCTTCCTCTCTGAACTAATTCGAAGAAGATAAAGTAGAGTGGCACTCCCCCACGCTTTCGAGAGGATGAATGCGAGAGGGGCGGCCTCCTTCACCTCCAAGGCCGCCTGCGTGCTGGCGGTGTGCCTGCTTACGTACCGCGGTGCACAGCTGTACTTCCGGAATGAGGTCCTAATTAGCATCACGGAGGTCATTCATCTCCCCGAGGCTGCGGAGCTACGACGGCAGCTACTCGCCCAGCCAAACCTGCCACTCCGCATTAAGGGAAAAGTGGAAGTAGAGACCTGCGTGATGCGCAGCTACCGATTCTTGCTGAAGCTGACGGGGCCTGTGCGGTGCAGCATCTTCGCAGCAGAGGGAAACAACGCCGGTAGTCCGCGCAGCGCTCGCCGCCGCGTTCTCTCCGTGCCACCTGTAAGCCAGAGCTCCTTTAGCCGCAGCGAGAGCAACCTTAGCAACTTCTCAACACACGGCGTCTCTGGCTCCCGCAGGTCCAACAATGTAGTAGTCGTGGATGAAGTGGATGCTATGGTTGATGCCTACGAGCTGGACCGAAGCGGCACCATTTGCTTCACTCCTGCATGTATCCGTGAGTCGATGTTGTGCAAGTATTCGGCAACAACCTCAGCCGATGGCAGCGACACCGCTGGAAGTCCTTCGGCGTCGCTGAGCACTCTGACCGAGACGGGACGCGGCATCGGCAACGTGTATGTCCGCAGCTGCTACTTGCAGCCAGATACCCACTCCGCCAATCGGCAGCGCATCACCATCGATATGGAGTTTCTCCGCGCGGTCTACGGCCTGCGCGTCGTCATCCACCTGCCCAGCCGCCGCTGTCGTATTCGGCACGCCACCACCGGCGGTCTCGGTCGCCTGGACTACCCCGTTGGCCGCCCTCGCAGCGTTATCTGGGAAATCGGTGCCGTGTGCGAGGGGATGTGTGCCGTCGAGGTGGCGAACAACGGACTTCACATTACAAACCAGCGCGGGACACCCAATGACGCGGTGCCGGTGGAGGACACCAGCACCGACACCCGTGCCGTCATCCGCTACGATGACAACAGCAGCACCTCTCGCAGCTCATCGGCACGCCTCGTGTTGATATACGAATTGAAAACAGACGACGGCAGTGACGAAGAATTGGAGAAGGTGGAAGACGATGAGGATGAGAACGACGACGAGGGCAGCGATGCGATCAGAACGCGTGGGGGAAGAGGCCTTTCCGTGTCACAGCGGAGTGCCAGTCAGCGGCGGGCAGGCAGCCCTGCTGGACAGTCGAGTCGCGCGCGCAAGCGGGAGCAGCGAGCTGTGAAGACTGCAGAGCGCCAACAGAAGGCGCTGAGCGGCGGGCAGCTCTCGACGTCCCATTGGTCGCTGGCGTCCAGCTCTGACATACCCACTGTGGAGCTGGCCTACAGCGTCAATACCCTGCTTTCTGGCACATCGGTGCGGAAGCTGCAAGTGGTCGATGAGAAGCCCAACTGGGTCCCCCGCAGCCGCTTTGACCGCAACGTGCTTCGGCGAGTGGTGCCAGGACTGGAGCGATGGAAGCTGACGAAGTTGGCGCAGTACGCGACGTGGTTTATCCAACCGGTGCCCGTCACTTTACAATAGCGGTGCATTTC
>JAWNNR010000202.1:0-10013 GCA_035044725.1 Scaptomyza caliginosa | reverse complement strand
GGCTCGAGGAGTCGCGTGGTGTTGCCCGCCAGAAGCTGGACGCCTTCCGCGTGAACCAGGATGCGACGTACGCCGTCCGCATCCGCTCGTCTGAGAAGAGTGCCTCCGGCAAGCCAAAGATGGAGCTCTTGCCCGAGGATGGTGACGAGGCGGCTCTGACGGCCAACGTCGTGGAGACGAAGGAGAAGGCAGAGCAAGTGCGCAAGGCGTACAACGCACGTGCGGCGAAGAGCGGTTGCACGATAGCCTCCGTGATGTGCAGCAACTCTGCCCATCCGGCGGTGGCATCCGCGCCGCCACCTGAGGAGGCGAGCCGCTCTGCGAAGTCGGAGGACGAGCTCTAGGAGAAACAAAGAGGAGTGGTGGAGGCTTTAGAGTCGCAATACCGATGACGCTGGTGATGATGATGATGACAGAGAGAGAGAGAGAGAGAGGAGGAGGAGGAGGATAGCAGAGGGGAGGGAAGAGTCCGTCCCGATGGGGCCCTCCTCTCTCTCTGTCTGTCTCTCACGGGCGATGCCGATGTCCCTCCCCCCCCCCCCCCCCACCGTCGATGCCCGCCGCCCCACCCCCTCTTTCTTTGTTTGCGGGTTCGACTACTGTACCGTTTTACTTTTTTTATTACTTTTTTTTATTACTTTTTTTTTATTACTTTTCGGTGCCTCTCGCCGTCTGCAGACGCCGTGAGGGATCCGTCGGGGTGTTCTCTCGTCTGTTAGACTTTAGTACATATTTTTAGTTTTAGTTTTCTCTGTCTTTGTCTTTCCACCTCATGTACGTGTCTGTCTGTCTGCACGTGTACGTGTGTATGGACGCCTCTACGGGAGCGCATGTGTTGGGACGTACGTGTACATGTACGGACGCCTTTGTGGAAATAACAATAGTAAACAACAACAAAAAGAGAGAGATCGGCAAGTCGCTGGGATATGCCACGAGGAGGAAGTGGTGACAACATTATAGGAGAGGGGAAGAGAGAAGGGAGGGGGGGGTAAGGGAGAGGAGCCAGGCATGTGCAGCTTGGTGAATGTGCCCCCCCCCCCCCTGCCCTCCTCCTCTTTCTGTCTGTCTCTCTGTCCATTTCGTATTTAAGAACACTTTTTTTTTTCCTGGCTATTGGTTTGTAAAGCAAAAGAGAGAAAGAAGCATCACTGCTGACTTGGGAGAGTCGGCAAACTCGTCGAGATGGTGACGACGACGATGACGATCATCATCATCATCAGTGGAGTCATCATTCCTTCCACCTTTTCTGCTCGATTGCCGAAGGTATGGCGCTTGCGCTTTGGTTTATATATCTATATATAGATAGATATATAGATATATGTTTACACATGTAGGAAGAAGTGGTGTGTGGTAGGAAGAGGTGATGGGGATGAGAGAATGATGTGTGTGTGTGTGTGTGTGTGTGTGCGTGTGCATGTCAACGTGTGCACCACAGAGAACTACTCCCCCGCCTCCCTTTTTCCAAAACGCCTCCCTGTGCCCCCTCCGTTCTCTCTCTCTCTCTATTGCTAAGTGTGATGTTTGTCATGGTTACGCCGTGTGTCTGATTGAGATGTTTGGGGGGAGTCTATTTGTGAAACTCTTTTCCTTCTCACCTTTTTTTCTTTCTCTCTTTCTCTTCTGCACATATGCATGTGTGTCTGTGGGTGTGGGTGTGAATGTTTAGGCAGAGAGGCTGAGAAGGATTATCAGCGCAATCGGCGCGGTATCGTGTTCTGCCGATCCTTCTGTGGTGATCTATCCATCTCTTTATCCACCTATCTATCTATAGATACACTATCTCTGACGCTGCCTAATACTGCAACGCAGCCCATCGCAGCAAGAATACCTTTACACACAAAACCGCATCGGGTGGGGCAGTGTAGCACATGGATGTTGACGCACAATAGCAACAAGACAAAAAAAATAAGGATATATACAGTCGGCTCAGCATTCACCAGTTTCTAGCGTGATACCTGTGCTCTATGAGTGTATTGCATAGAAAGGGTCTCGGTCTTCCCTACATGGGTGTGTGACTCCTTGTGCATCAGATCGTCATTCTCAATAGACACTCGCACACACCTGCCTACCTCAGCGAAGATCTATAGATTAAAGACTCATAGATACTCTCAGCTGTCGCTGTCTCACCCACGCACCTCAAGTGACAACTCGATTCGTCTTGGCATTCATTATAGACACCATAAAGAAAAAGTAGGTCAGAGAGAGAGAGAGAGACATAGATACGTACAATCATATATTGTACCCATTCGTGCAGATGCCATCGTCAGTTCGCTTTACGACCCCGCGCATCCGCGAACCAGCAGTGGCTGCCCAACAGTACGTCACAGGTAGTGCTATCAACCGGAGAGAAGTTCGCGCGCTTGACGATGTCACGATGGCGTCCTACACGGCCGCGCTGGAGTCGAACGTACACCATCTGCAGAAGGAGGTGCAGCTGCTCCGGTCTGGCCTGCAACAAAATATCACCTTGACGCGTGCTGCCCCTTCGCAGCAACCCGTGTCTCGCCACGCCTCATCTGTGGCAGGGCCACGAATTGCCTTTGGGCAGCGGGTGGCGCCGTCGACGGCGCGCTATAAATCGCCAAAAGAGCCGCTGGTCTCCCACAGCGTCGGCTCCTCCACTGCCGCTCCAGCTCTCGCGATAACACCGGCAGCGTCCACTGTCTCTTTGGCACTTCCGCTACAGGGCTCTGGAGTCGGAGCGACGATTTACCCGAAAGGCAGCGGTGGTGGTGTTCGCACGGCAGCGTCACCTTCAGCGCCGGTGTGGACCACCTCCTCCACCGCGACCGGTGCGAATGTGCGGCAAATCGTCCGATCACCAACACCGCCTCCAGCATCATCATCATCTGCGATGGCGGTGACCAACCAACCGGCAGCTGAGGTAGCCATCAGTCCGACCACCTCCCCTATTGTAGTGGCGATGAGCATGGATGGCCCGCTGCCCGTGGCACGAGACTCAGTACCAACGTTCACCATCACCGTAGCATCCCCGCCGCCGGCAACGCCACCATTGATCACTGCCGCGCCACCCGTTAACTCCTCATCTTCTCCTGCCTCTGCTGCTGCCAGCTCTTCCGGTGATGGGATGGCGGAGGTGAAAACGCTGCGTGACACCCTGCAGCAGCGCACGGCACTCCTCCAGCGGGTATTGGAAGAGCTGCACGATTGTCAGTCACAACTTGCGGCATCTGGAGCCACGGCGACTGCTGCATCTCTGCGACACCAGCAGCCACCACAGGATGCTGCAGCAGCGCGGCGAACGCTCCACCTCCTGACAACAGAGCTGCTCACGACACAAGTGCTGCTGAGCCAGATGAGAACGAGCTACGACTTATGCGAAGGACGACTTCGGCACTACGAGCAGCAGGCAGCGGCTGGCAGCGGTAGTACGGCACCGCCGGCCGCTGCATCGCCGCCAGAGGCCACTCCGACTCTAGCAGCAGCAAAAGTAGTTTCTCCTCCTTCAGTGGAGCCGTCGCCGCTGGCATCGCAGCTCGAGCACGCGCAGCGGAAGGTGAAGGCGTGGGAGGAGTGGTACTCTGCGCATAAGGCAACTGCTGCTGTTACTGCTGCCAGTGCTGAATCGGCGGCAGAGACAAAGGGGAAAAGGAAGAAGAAGGAGCGATGCGGCGAGGGGGCGGACAGCGGTAAAGACGGCAGAGGCGGTGCGTATTGCCCGCAATGTGGTGTGCTGCTCAAGACACCAAGTCGGCAGGGTCATGCCGCGGGTTCCTCTCCTTCCTCTTTGCCACCGTCGCGTCCCTCGCCGTGTACTGCCGCTGAAGTGGCGCAGGTCGCATCCTACATCTCTGCCTACGCCAGATGTGACTTTGGGCCGCCGGCAACAGCCCCATCATCGGCAGGTTCACCGCCAGCATCGCGCGCGGCCGTAGCCGACTCAGTTGACCGGGATCCCCACGACGCCAACATGAAACTGCTCGGCAGAGACGCAGCAGCAGCACAACAACAGACGGCAGTGGTCGGTCCACTGGGTGAGACCTCCACGCCTCCCTCCGCCACCTTTCCGCACGCGGCGCGGACAGGTTGGGCAGGCCGTCATGATCCGACAACCCTCACGGAATCGACGCGGCAGAGTGGCCAGTATATCGCCCACATCGCCTATGAAGCAGCAGTACGTGAAATGGCCGAGCTGGAGCGGGAGGCCGCTGAGAGCCGTTTGATGGAACTCCTCCGCCACCGCCAAGCGCAGACCGAATCGGAGGCCCTGCTATGAGCTCGATCCCCCCGCCACTTCTCCTTCGTTCTATAACTGCTATTGGGTGCGTTATTTGAGAATAGGGGGGGAATGAGGGGGGAAGAAGTGAGTTTGTGTGGGAGAAGATGCGATGCGGGACCAACGGTCTCCCTCTCCCGTCGCCGATAGAGAGCATGTGCTTCACGTTTGTGTGTGTGTGTGTGTGTGGCATGGGTGCGTTGAGCGCCATCTGTTTGTTTCCTATACACCGCATAGAATAATCCCACCCACCAAAACAAAAAAAAAAGAAGGGGGAATGAAGATGAGTCATGAATACCGATCGAGGAACGCTTGCTGTCATTGGTTGATCTGCCACTGATGAAGCCGAAGAGGACGTCTAGACTGGCTCTGCCCACCCACGAGGCCTCTTTACGGATGGCTGTGATGCCCCATGGTCCCTCCCCCTTCGTCTGTTCTCTCTTGTTCTGCGTGACACTCTCCCGAAAGGTTCTTCCCTTCCTGTTTTCCTTTTTTTTTTCTTCGTCTTCGTCTTCGTCGTCTTCCTTTCGCAGGCGGCGCTAGTGGCGGCGGAGATGGAGTAGAGGTGAGGGGGTAGGACAAACTCGGCCGTCAGCTCTTCTCTGCTCACGGAAGTAACACTGACAGAGGCACCTATACATCCATCAACACATACACAGAGAGGCCAGCAACAAAATCAAAGAGCAGAATAAAAAGGCGTCAGAGAATGAGCTTTCCTCGGTCCACTTACTCGTTTGCATCCAGCGACGTATTTGGTGATACCCAGCTGCATGATGCAGAGGAGGACGTCGTGGAGGTGCGATACCTCCATCACCCGGAAGACGAAAACGAGGAAGAGGCACGGGTGGAGGATCAGCAACGGCTAAACCAGTCGCTGCTGCAGCGGCAACGGCGGCGAGAACCATCTGTGAGAGCCGGAACAGGCCTTCACGGTGTAGATGCGAACAATGGCGATGATGGTGTACCAGTGGCAACGACGGGACATCGACGAAAGACATATGGGTCACTCATGGGCATCGGCAATGCCACTGTTGCCACTATGCATCATGCCGTGCACATCCCTCGTGCCCTGCGTGGTGCGACCCGCCGCACGATGCTCGATGTGCTGTTGATGGTGAAGAATTCGGCACCTGCCGCTGAGATGGCGCCGGCAAATGTGATGACAGCGGTGAGTACCAAACCAGATGACACGTACAGTATTCTATTTCCCTCCGCAGCAGCAGCAGTCCCAGCGCCAGCGCCACCTCACACGACTACCGCGAAGGATTTGACGAGGGAAGCTCCGTCGCTGGCCCGCACCGCCATAGCCGCCGGATCAGCTCTACAAGCAGCCAGCAGCAGCACCATAGATCGTGGTCTTCTCCATCTCCTCACCTCTAACCAGCGCAAGATTGGAGCAACAGCAGCGATACCATCTAAGACAGCGGCGGAATGCGGCGAGAGTCAGCAGCGGCAGCAACTGCTCCGCAGCCGTCAGGGCCCAGCGGTGATGGAGGATGTCGACATTGCCTCCGCTACAAGCAGCTCCTCCGGTTGCCCGTGCGAGGAAAACTCGAGCAGCGACGACTCCAGCAGCGATATTGCGGGGGCTGCACCACCCGAGTCTACCGTATTGGACCTTCTGCAAACCGGCACGAGCGGTGCGACACCGGTAGCCAAGAGCTTCAGTGGTGGTGGTGGTGCCAGACAGCAGATTACTGATCTGCTCAGTTGCTCTGAGGATTACAGTGATGATGATGGGCATCCTTGTCGTGGAACTGTGGGCACTGATAGGAGAGCAGTGGACAGGCAGAAATCACGGCGCGCTGGTTCTCACGGACTCCGTGCACCGGAGTACATCAACACGGACCCGTGCAACCATGCCAAAGGCGGCAGCAGGAGCAGAAGCAGAAGTAGTGCTGGTGGGCCATTCACTCCACCCAGGGAGGTAGGAACGAGGGGCTCTGGCAACGGTCTCATTGACGCACTCCTTGGAATTCCGCAGCGTGCGACACCATATCGAGAGGGCAGTCACAATGACGAAAATGATGCAATAGCGGCCGCTGTCGGAGTGGACCGCAACAACAGTGGCGGATCTGATGACGATGACGGTGTTTGCTTCCCGCCGTGGGGCCGGCGCGGCTCCGGTATGGCACAATCGGCAGCAGCAGCGGATGAAGTGCTCTGGAGACCGAGGGAGTTGTGTCTGGCCTCACTGCTGCCACGACGGCTACTTCGCGATCGATCAGAGGCCGCGGCGGCACTTCCTCCACTGCCGCTGGTGCTCCCGTCGTCGTTGGTACGGCTGCAAAAGTTGGCGCCATCTGCATCGAGCTCAACATCACTGCGAGTGTTGACCTACCTCCGTGGTAGCTTCACTGATTGGCGGCCAGATGGCGCGCGGCTGCTTCAGCTGCTAGACGATCCACCAGCGGCATATGAGGATAGCAGCAACAAGTGTGACGAAGACGACGGCGATAGCAGCGGTGCCGCAGTATGTGGAGTGGAGGTCCAGTTCCGCGTTACAAGTCTTGAGTCATCGTTCCACTGTGTGCTCGCTCGCGGCTCCATCGTTTGGGTGAGCGAGTCCACACGGCGCCGAATGGGTAGCAATAGTGGCAGAAGTGGTGATGATAGTGATGATTGCCGGATCAATGAGAAGAACCTTTTCGATGGCTGGCAGGTGGTGCTGTCAGAGGCAGCCCTCCTGCAAACGCCGCCTCGTCTGCATCAACATCTCTATATTGGCGCACCACTTCTCGTCGTGCCCTCATTGCGCTGTTTTATGGCCCTCTACAACGTCACCACAGAACAATTTCTCCACGACATCCGCTGCTCCTTGGCGCCGCCGTCGCTGAGCATCGGACAGGCTCCACGGTCCTCTGTTGGCGCTGTTTCACCGTACCATCATCCTCATCGCAACCCATCAGCAGGACCACCAACAACCGATGGTGGACGCACCTCGACACCGGTGAGGCAGCGACACAGTGAACGGCTCTCGTTACCACTGAGTGCATCGCCAGACCCCTTGCAGCGATCGCTGGCACAACATCCATGGGCCGGGCAATATAGCGTGACGAACGCCATAGATGACGACTACCACCACTACGACCCTCTTGCCAGGCGGGCCTTCGCTCCGGTTGGCTGCTCACCATCTCGAGTCGCGCACCAGCCGCCACTGCCGCTGACCGTCACGTTGTCGCGAGCGGCCATCGATGCGATGGATTCGCTAGGAACAGGATTTCCACGCGGCCCATCTGCAGAGTGGGCGGTGCCTCTAGCGGCGTTGAAACATCTTGCCGCGTCTGTCACACAGCCATTTGAAGCATCAGTAGCTACGGATGTAGCAGTATCTACTGGTGATTTCAATGACAGGGGGGAGGACGTTCGCCAACGCTCTGGCACTATCTCGTCAATGTCCTTCCGATGTTACAGTAGTATTGCCGTAGACGGCACCTCTTCGCGTGTTGTAGGCTCTCTCTCCACCGTCCAGCCATCATACAATGACGTCTATCTGAGCGACTGAGAATCAGCAACACACAAGAGAGGAAGCAATACTGGTCTTGCAGGCTCTCTCTCTCTCCTTTTCCAACATGTGTTTCCGCAGAGTGACAGAGTGGCGGTGGCAGCTGTTGCACTTCTGGCTCGACTCGATGGTGCCTTTTGATACTGCCCTTTTATGTGTGTGTGTGTGTGTGCGTGTGTGTGTGCGTGTGTGTGTGCGTACATCGAGTGTGCGTGGGTGTCGATTCATTCGAAGGGAGGAACTACCGCCCTCTGTTTTCCTTGCAGATTGTGCTCCATGGCTTTTCCAACAACAACAACAACAAAAAGAGCTCCAAATATCGTCTAGAGATCTAGAGCTGTCTACGCCTGCATGTGTGTTCGGGTGATGTGGCGGCATCGCAAAGTGGCAGAGAGATCGGCCCCTCACTCGCTCCTACTGTCGCTCTCCCTCTGTGTGTTTCAACAACGGATAGATACATCTCTACATCTGTCTTGGCCCTTTTTGTTGCCTCTGTCAATTCCGCAAGGAAAGGTTCATCGCACTCACTGCTCCATCACTATCATTGCCATCGTCACACATCATCACACAACAAGAGCGAGAATCTAGAGCACGGCACCATGGCGAACGGTGTGACTTCCAATGACATGCGCATTTCCGCCAAACCGCCGGATCTCGGCTCCTTCCCACTAGATCACTACCGAGAGTGCAAGGACGAAATTGCGAAGTACTATGGCTGTCTCAAGACGAACGACTACGTGACACCAATGTGCCGCGATGAGGTGCGGGAGTACCTCTCCTGCCGTATGGACCGCGGCCTGATGAAGAAGACGGACATCACCAGCTTTGGCATTCCAGAGACGGAGTTTGTGGCGACGAAGCAACACCGCATCGACCTGAAGGAGCAGTGGCTGCGGCAGAAGATGAATCAGGTAACCCCCGTGTGGGAGGAAAACTACAAGCGAGATGATCTAGCAGTGCCAGATGGCTACGAGCAGACAAAAGACGGGAAACCAGTTGAATAATGCGAAGTAGTGGAAGAGAGAACTCACACACACACACACACAAGCGGGAGAAGATGATCTCCTGTTGCTCGCTGCGATGGCCATTACATATATACATATTGATAGATATATAGTGAGAACTTTGATATGTTTGCTTGCTGTTGCGGCTTAGCTGCATCGTACTGCTGCGTGGTCACAGAGAGAAGAAGAAGAAGCAGAGGGGGGGGAGGCAAAGATGGTGCTTGGCTTGGTTACCACTGTTATTGTTTGTGTGGTTTTTTCGAGAGTTGGATGGGATGCACGCCATCATGGACTGCCTACGGTTAGCATGCCACTGCTGCTTCTATTGCACTCGTTTGTTCATCACCACTTCATACACACACACGCACACACACACATGGGCACAGAATGTGTGTTGCTAGCAACAGAAGGTGAGCAAAGACAACCTGACGCGTCTCTCTTTCTCATTCGATGAGACATATGCGCACTGTGTGTGTGTGTGTGATCTGAATCATTCCGTATGTCATCTTCTCTTGAAAATGAGGGCGTTCTGTGGAGGTGATGGAGAAGGTAGTGTAGTTTCACGAGAACCATAGCGGCAGCAGACCATGCAACGACGACAACAGAACGAGCTCATCATGTACACATGCTGTTGTTATTATTAGTATTATTCCTTGCTCTCTCTCTCTCTCTCCCTGTGTGTGTGTGAGTGCGTGTAGTCTTCACTAGTGTTCCTTTTTCCCTTCTCCTTTCTTCTCAACGTGTGCGCATTAAACGTTGGATTTCAAGAGAGAGGGAGGAGGAACACAAGAACATTGCAGATTGCGAAAAGACAATATGAAGCAATGACTGACACACCAACCATCATATTGGACAGCGGGTCCTGCTACACCAAGAGCGGTGTTGCTGGCTCACTCGCGCCACTCCTCGTTACCCCGACACTTGTCGCAAAGCCCTGCGAGCCAATGACCGCCGCGAGCATTCCCCACAGGAGTACTTCCTACACCTCCAGACCATCTGCTCTTCCACTTTATTCGACCTACAACGTCATGAAGGGATTCTTCAGTGACGAGGAAGATGCCAACCTGTCAGGCCATCTGCCCAGCATCACGCAGCGTCGTTTCTATCGCGGCGACGAGGTGGCTAGCGTCTGCTCTGGCAACAATGGCGGACGTGCAATACACGTGGTTCACCCGATCACCAGTGGAGTCATACACGATGTCGATGTATTGATGGAGCTGTGGGATTATGTCCTCTGCGAGCGCCTTCCTGCTCTTCAGCAATACGT
>JAWNNR010000198.1:0-20116 GCA_035044725.1 Scaptomyza caliginosa | reverse complement strand
AGGCCAAGGGCAAGCAATAGAAAAATGAGAAGCAAAGAAAATACGATGAGCGTATGCAAAACAACAGTTATGAAAGTTTCATTATTTACGCAGAGAATAACTTATCAAAGAGTTAACTATTAAAAGAGAATCTGCTTTCGTTGTTATTTGGTGCGGACAGCTGCGTAACCAAACATTCTCCTCCCGTTGAAAGACATGGGCTTTCAACAGCATCCTCTTTCGGAAGCGCACACAATTTGCGCATAGCTCTCTTTATTGTTCCAGTTGACGTTTTAAGAACAGCTACTCGGGAAACGCCGTCAGCACCAGCAACAAGCTCGACCACACGAGCCAGTAGCCAATTAAGGGGTGGCAAGTTTTCATCCTTTACAAGGACGACATCATTAATGTGAACGCCCTGGTGGGATGTTCTCTATTTGGACCGCTGCTGAAGAAGTGTTAAATATTCATCACGCCAACGCCTTCAGAAAATTTGCTGATAATAAGCTATACGCTGCCAGCGATCTAGGCGCCTAACGTTTAGCTCGGTGACATCAGACTACGGATAGAGTGCGAGTGGCGCAGTGCCAAGGAAGTGCGCAGGAGTTAACACATCCAGATCTGCAGGGTGCTCTGTAAGCGGAAAAAGAGGTCGATAGTTTTTTATTGTGGCAGACGAGTGTGCGCAGATCATCCAGAAGCAAAAACGAGGGTCCGACCAACCGATAATAATGGTATTTTTCTGTCTCCACCAAAGTGCGGGGAGGGAGATGGGATTAATTCCCATTCGATGTCGTCAGTGACACAAAACTTTCAAACATAGTTGATGTGCTTCTCGCTGAGGAAGAGTCGCTTGAGTTCATCTAGGTCATTCTTGGCTCGGACGAAATTTGTCGCATTGTCCGACCATATGCGAACAGGTTTACATCTGGTATGAATAAAACGCTTAAGAGCATTAAGAAAGGTTGCTGTTGACAAATCGGGAACCAGTTCGAGATGCACTGCCTTTGTTGCAAAGCAAATGAAGACTGAGATGTAGCATTTTACTGGTCCTTTGTTACGAATCTCTCTCTTGTAGTAAAACGGTTCACAATAGTCCACTCCAGTGGCAGCAAAAGGATGCGAGCCACTAACACGATCGCAGGGAAGATCAACCATGATTGTCTCAGCCAGGACCGGTTTTGCTCGAAAACACATAATGCATTTTGTTGTCACGCTGGAGACAGTCTTACGCCCCCCAATAGGCCAATAGTGTAGCCGAATATGCGCAAGCAGAGAACGAGGTCCGGCATGCAGCTGACGCCTGTGAAAATGCATAATGATGGCGCGTGTGACAGGATGATGATTCGGCAGTATAATCGGATGCTGAGCATCGAAATCCAGGCTCGAGTGCTTTAGACGGCCACCAACACGAATAAGTCCAAACTCATCGATGAATGGGGTAAGCGAGGCAATAGAGCTGGATGATTTGATCGTCCGTCCGTCTTGAAGAGCCCTATACTCATCACACAGATTCGCCTTCTGGATGCTCCTTAATAGTAATTGAGTACCCTTGTGTATCCAATCTACTGTGAGGATACGACGGAGGTTATGAAAGGAATTTTCAAACTTGCATCCTATGTTGACATCAGAGCATCTAAAGATACCAACTAGCACCTTTTGCGGCAGCTCAGAAAGCTTCCGGGCCGATAAACATGACGCGGGCCAGTCGCACTCTCCTTTGGTTAAAAAATCGGGACCGTAACGATGACTCTAAAAGGTCGCTTGGAAGTGCTCCTTTAGAAAGAGTGTCTGCCGGGTTGCATGCCGTCGGTACGTAGCGCCATTTCATTCCTGTCGTTAGCTCTTGTATTAAAAAGATGCGATTAGCTGTGAACGTTTGGAAGCGCGAAGGCTCGAAGGCTTCGATGATGCGCTTTAGAACGATGTCCAGTCGAGGGAGTTTTATTTGCTCCGTATTGCAAATATCGGCACACAAGCTAAGAACAGTGCAAGGAAGCAGAAAGACTTTCATCCCAATCCAATAGCTCTCTCCAAATGTACTGCAAAAGGATCTTGACCTTGGCTACCACGGGTCCGAAAGTCCATCCGGGTCATGGTGGACAGCACAGACCGTTTGCTAGGTTTTTCAGGCGCTTTCATAGGAGAAAAGTTTAACAGAAGGCAGTCAGAGGCTGGATCCTACGCAAGTCCGAGAGTCTTCGTGACATCATTAAATTTAAAAAAATTTTCCTTTTCCTCATAAGGAACCTGTTGAAGAACGCGAGGATCATTGGAGCACCACTTCCTAAGTTTTAAATTTCCTTTTCGAAGCAGATTGACTGTTTGCTCCATAATGTTAGCTACTTCCTCAGCAGAGTCGCCTCCAGTGATGAGATCATCTACATAAAATTCGCTCAAGGCCACTTTAGATCCAGCAGGAAACGATCTTCTTCATCAATAGCCAATTGCTGCATGGAACGAATCGCCAGCAAAGAAGCTGACTTTGTGCTATAGGTGACAGTATTCAGCTAGAAAACTTGAATTTCCTGATGAGGCGAATCACGCCACAAGATACATTGCAAATAGGAATCGGGTTCAGCCATCCTTACACACCTATACATTTTGCAAATGTTACCAGTCAGGGCTATTGGTAATGTCCTAAGCTGCAACAGTGTACTGAACAGTTTATATTAAATAGTTGGGCCTGCCATGAGGATTTCATTCAGGGAATAACCAGACGAAGACACGGCTGAACCATCAAAAACAACTCTAAGCTTAGTTGTTGAGCTGTCTTCCTTGGCATGTGGGGTCCACAAGACTCAAATCCACATACTCCTTGATAAATGCTGAATACTGAGACTTCAACCCAGAATGACGCTCTAGTTTGCGTTCCTGCTAATACGAATCCCCAATCAGATTCACAGTATGTTTGACTGGAAGGGGAGCCGAATATTCGCCAGTGTCCAAACGAGCAAAAGTTTGTTTAAAATGCGCTATACAATCAAGTTCCTCCTTGGTGATCGTTGACTAAACGAGAACACGATTCTACCTCCCAAAACCGACGAACGATTTCATCAAGCTTGTGATCTGGGCTGGGATTTGGCATCATAACCGAGCTAGTGAGGCAGGGCTCGTTGAAGAAGTTCCTCCTGTCACTATCCAGCCCAGTTGAGTTTTCTGCAGAATAAGCAAACCAGGAGCGATTTTGATTTGACAGACACACAACAATTCAAATAACAGGCTAGCTCCAATTAACAAATCAATTTTGTGCGCCTTAAAGAATTCTGGATCAGCCAAGCGAATATTTGTGGGTATAAATTAATTAATTGTTAATTGTAAGCTTCGATTTGAGCTGTGCACTTTTAAGTTAAATAAATTATTTTGGCAGGCGGCGTCGAATACCGTGCGGAGACTTGAATTCCCGATTGATCGAACAGAACTGATTAGCTGCCGAATTGCAGCTGCTGCTTGCGCTCAGCTTAAGGCCAAGGGCAAGCAATAGAAAAATGAGAAGCAAAGAAAATACGATGAGCGTATGCAAAACAACAGTTATGAAAGTTACGTTAATGTGCTCTTATGCTGCGCAGAGAATAACTTATCAAAGAGTTAACTATTAAAGAGCAGCTGCTTTCGTTGTTGTTTGGTGCGGATAGCTGCGTAACCAAACAGCTTCAGTTTAAAGTTGTAATACTTTTAAGTGCCACATCGATACGAGTATTCATAGAAAAAATTATTTATTCGTTTTGTATTACTTATTTTAACAATAACCTGCCATTGCACAATGAACAAATTATGTAATCGTTTTGTTTTACTTATTTTAACAATAAACTGCCATTGCACAATGTATTCACTTACATTTTTGTTGATGCATGTATTAAATGTCAAAAACAATTTGCAAATATGGCAGTGGCTTTTTCAAAGTTAATTGGGCCTAAAAATCTGGCAGCAAGCTTTTGGCTTAGTCCATTAATGAACATTATGAAAATAAAGAATATGTAATAAATTAATATATGTATATGTAATAAATTAAGCACACCAAGTGCATAAAATGCTTATTTTACATTTGTTTTTGTTTTATTTGCGACTCTGACAGCAGGAGCTGTAGGCGGAGCAGAAACAGATGCATCGCCAACCCATTCTACCAAATGTTGCACCTGACCCTTAAACGCAAAAATTTAAGGCTTAAGGTTATTTCCTACTCGAATTCTCTCAACTAAAGCCTTCTTACTTGTTTTATTTTCAGATTCGGATTGGGTCGACATAAAAAATATGTCGATATATTTCAAATTGCCTGATAAATGTTTGACAATTATAGAATCAGCTGCGACGTACGCCGCCGTAAACGCCTTATTATTATTTGCAGAGTTTTTAAACCATTGGCACACAAACTATTTGTTAATCTCTGTACATCCTTAAACCATGAAATAATTAAAAAAAATTATTTTTTTTTTATTAAAATTAATTTGTGCTAAAATATGCATCAAACCGAAGGAAGCATCTCCGACCCTATAAGAAATATGTACATATCTTTAAAGTAAATAACGATTATATAATTTGCAGTCAAAACTGTTTTTATGCGGTCCTTTTTTGTGCGATTTTTTTTCTGTGCGGTGCTTTCTAGGCTCTATTTTAGGTAACTGCGATGTTTGATCAACTATACGCATATTGTATAATTGACCTTTGCTTATTTCCACTATTTCGCGAATACTAAAAAAATTGCCTCTGCAGGTAAAATTCAACTTTTCGGTAGGGCTCTTTTATTACCCATGGTTTTTTTCTCCAGATGTCATTGTTCAGAATGGCTCGGGCTAATAATGAGATAAAATAGATTACCTCATAAAAAAACAAATAATTTGATACTGCGAAATGTCATTCAAAAATAAAGAGCAGGTTCAAGTCAGACATTTTGATTCATGTACGTCCTTTTTTTGCATGTCCCGGATATATATGAATAAGCCTCCGACCGTGATATATTAATTAGCTGCAGACTTTTGAAGTAAGTACACATAGAGATTTAACAATGCAAACAATGCGCATAGGGGCAAGTTTGAGCCGTGATACAAATAAATCTAGAAGCATTCAAATTAGAAGAGCCCAAAGAAAAAGGCAAGACGACGTTTGCCGGGTCAGCTAATATGTATATAAGGTAACACGTAACCCCGGACCACTATGCAACGCTCGACGCGAGTCAGACCCAGCTGATGCAGCATTTCATGGTCGGTCAACACCCGACTTCTTGTCCGCAACTATGTCGCAACTTATCCGCTGCGAATTATTATGTACGTCACCGCGCACAAGAGGCGAAATCAGCGATTTTGACCAACTGCAGCAACCTGTCTAAGGCCTCTCCAGACATATGTATGTAAGTTAAGTGCGGTGATCGCCACTAGTTAAGTTTTCATTACAATTGCATTTCTAAATGCAAGCAATTAGAAACAATTGCGTATGCAATGAGTTAAAGGAACCAAGTTGATTTGAGTAAACGCGTCAATCGATATCAAAACCAAAAAAGCTAGATACCACATATTTTCAATAAAAGCTTTCGCTTACCCTGAGTAGATTAAGTTTGCTTTAAATTGTCGATACCTCTATACCATCGATACACATACATGTATGAATCAATTATCTTAAATTCTTGAATTTGGGTAATGTTAAAAATGTATTGTAAAACAAATTCCAAAAAAATTAAAAACAGCAATGTAAATAGAATTTGTTTGAAATCCACTTGAGATATTAGAGGGTAAAGTTTAGTCACCATGCCTTAGCGCAGAGTGCAATTGCACATGCATAGTTGTAAAATTACGATTACTACCTATCATCGAAGTAAGTAATCGGTAAATTTAAAATTTTAAAGAATTAATGCTAATCACGAATATTCAAAAGAGTTTTTGTTTTACAAAATTAATTATTCAAATTGAAAACACTTTAAATTTACTTTAAGCTAAAACCAATGAATTTCATATTAAAATTTGCTCTGAATAGTGGCTTTCTTAAAAAACCCATAAAAACCAATATTTTTCAACAAAGAAAAAATTGATTCCTCAGCATGGTTTTTTTTTTTGAAAAAGTGATAATTTCGAATACGCAGTCGTTACGTGATCATAGTAATCATGCTGATTTGAAAATGGCATATAACTCAATTTCAAAATTTATTTTCAGGTAGAAAAATTTTAGCGAAACTAATGGTAAATTTATTAAAATTAAAAAAAAAAAATCAGAAATAATTTGAAAAAAAGTTGTATTTTTTTTTTTTATTCTCAACAAATTTTAATCATAGTCAATTAGTAATCGTGTAAATTTCAAATTATTCACAATTTATCGATTGTTTTAACAAAAAAATACCTTCTAATCTAATAACTAGTTCCTTCGAGTAGTAATCATTGTCAAACAGTCCTGCACGTACATACAAAAAGCACATAAAATGAATGTACATTGTTAATCTAGGGTTAAGAACATCTGTTAGTTGAGTTTTTTCAACTAGAACCCTCATACTTTACATCGTATTTGATTCGTTCTTTCCTTGATAATATTACCTTTTTTAACCAATGGGCAAACGGAATGTTTTTTTCTTTTTATTCCGTCCACTTTGCGGCGTGGAGTGAATTTAACCTTAATTCCTGAACTTACCAACATTGTGTACAACAAAAATCAAATATTTATTGAAACTAACTAATATTGCCTATAAGTCAATGTTTAAAATGCACTTGCTCCTCTTTTTTGAATTTTTTTTTACCATGTAATTCCTTTTCGCTGTGATAAGTTGATAGAATATAAGGAACAGCGCAAATTTTATAGCTTTAGCTGGATACAATAAAGCAATGTTTCAAGTCCTTCACAAAATTAACATAGCAATTGTTGATTGCATAGCCGAGTTTCAAGCTTATATAATTTTTTTGTGGCCATTTATTAATATTACAAATTTTAAATTGCACTCACAATAACAATATTATTTTGCCGTGTCTCAACTCGGACTGGTTTAAGAGTGCAGTAGATGAAAAATTAAGAATCCGAAAATGTTTTATTTTTTTGCAGCGGATGATTGCAGCAAAGAAGACATTTTTTATCAAACATTTTTAAGAATATCGTTTGAATTTATTTACCTTTTTTGGTGTTGCGGTTTTACTTCGGTGCTACATTTTTCAGGTGAAATAGTTGGAACAGCACAATCGGCAGACGTAGATGAGGTTTCTACAGCTTCGCTGCTAAGGTCCCACGGACAAATAGAAAAGCTCACTTGTGCTTTAGCTGGCGACGGTGCATTGGAGCTCTGTGCATCCCATGGGCAGATAGCACCGGCTGCTATAGTTTGACCGGTGGTCGCCAATTGGGAGACCTTAGAATTCGCAGCTTCACTGTATTAAAACAAAATATAAATAAAAGACAAAAAATACACATAATGAAAAAGTTGTTACACACCATGAATTTTATATAGATTTTTGACTTGACATTGCCCGGCTGACCTCTGATTTCAGCGAATATAAAAGCGAGAGACTTCAGACTCGAAATAAAAGTTGGGCCAGACACACCTTAGTCGGATACGGGGAAATTTTTGGCTAGTTGCAAAGACTGTGTAAAAGTTTCTCAACTGTGCAGAATCTTCGAAGCGGAAATGGCCAATGTTGGAAGGTCATTGGGTTCTGTCATGTCTGTTGATCAGTCAAACATGTCTGACCCCAAAGTAAGAATTAATATTTTAGCCCCTACTCATAGCTCTCGTCTCTGATAATTAAAAAAAAACTAAGAACAACTTGACTATCAGAATGTAAGAGGTCTTTGTGGTAAACTCAGTTGCCTATATTTAAACAGCATGTATTTTCCTTTGTATTTCATAGCTCTTGCTGAAGCATTCTTATGGCAAGACATCCTTAATTAATAAATTCTATCCAGTATTAACAGAAAAGACCGAACTCTCCGCCGTGGCGTTGAATTGCCTAAATTGTTAAAGTTAAATATTTTTTGGAAACAGTTGTAGTAGGTACTTCCATAGATATAGAATTTGTTGCTGTATGGTACTTTATTCTTCATGGTGTTGCTATTTTTTTTTGACTTGAGCCTATATTCCCCCTTCCTAAGATAGCTCTATTTATGATGCACATTTGTCCACTATTAAATATATCTCTGCCATGCTTTCGGATCGATTTTCTTGTAGATGTTTTAGGTGACTTAAAAATTGCTGAAGCTACCTGGATTTCTTGGCTCGACTTAGGTTTTTTTAACCCCACGACTCACAATCCATTGCTAAACGATTTACTTGGGGTACGATTAAGTCAAGTCAATACATTTCCAAAATCTCTTAATATAATGCTTGCTTTGATTTTTGTTTTAGGTTTATCCTCCTTATCCGTCTTCTAATTCTAACCAATATCTTATATAGAATATTTATACTATCAACCTTTGGAGCAATCATTTTACTGTTCTATGAGCTTATTTCCTGAAACCTTATATGATAAGTTTGTCAATTTTGGAAAATCGATTTTGTAAAACTTATATATACACTGACTTACATCCTTTACTGACTGGTCTCTCCTGTACGGGTCTAAAGACTTAAACGCGGCATTCAGTATTATTAATAAAACCTTAAACTCTTTATTTGGTTTTTGTGTCCCGGTTTTTAAGCCAAACAGGTCATACAAACCTGTGTGTTTAAACCGGAAATTGACAGTTCTTCAAAATCGAGTACAGAGCTGTAACAAACAAATCTAATGTTCTGGGTTATACAAGTTTCTCCAAGTTGTCTGCTATTCCTTAAATTTTTGAGAACATGAGAACTTCCCGTCTTCAACAACTTTGCAAATCTATAATACCACCGTGCCAGAACGTATTCATAAAATAATGATCTTTTACCATTTATTTGATATCAATGGTTTTTAAGACAAATTTAAATTCATTGAACTCGGAGGGTGTATTTAAATGGTTCTGTCTTTTATGTCACGTCTAAAGTTCGAAAAGGAAGTATATATCTCCCTTGTATCGAAGATTTTTTAATAATGATCTTGATTATGGTATCTTAGGGTTCATCAAGAAAGAAACGAATCGGTACAAAAACATTTTCGGCTCCTTGCTCTAAAAAGTATTTACCAGGATGGTACTATTAGCTGAAGTAGATTTTTACTAAAAAAATCGTCCACCTATATCTGTTCGCATAACTATAACTTTAATTTAAATAAAAAAAATATAAAAAAATAAAAACCAGGCCAACTGAAAAGTTTTGGAAAAATGGTCAAGATTATCTTATAAATTGAAAAGAAACGCTACGTAAAGCTTACATAATCTTAATGTATTTTCCAATAAAAAGAACAATGCGCAAAAGACCGGTAAAAGCCGGTTTGTTCAGTCAGCGACCAGCGAAAACACCGTGTGATTAGGTTTTGTGAACACAATTTTAAAACTTATTTTGTAGTTGCAGTTTTTTGATTTTGTTAGAAATCATGTGAACATATGTTTTTTATTTATCAATATTAATTATCAGAAAAACTGTATGTACGTTGGTTGGGTTTGGCAAATGCTGTTGGCGTTGTTGGTCATTTGTTCTACGTCTATTGACTGTGAAACTGCTCAAATATTCTTACTTGATTGCGTTTTGATCGTGTATCTTCTGGTTGTTATTGACGCAATTACGCCATGTTAACATCAGTTTTTTGTTGCGGGATTTGTTCTTCGGATCTTTCGGTTTTCTATTTCGCATGCTTCTCGCTCTACCTGCATTACGGCTCAAACTAACCACTCTCCAAAAATTTTAAATCGCAAGACGTGCTTTTTATTTTTTATCTAGCACCAAAGGATTTCATAGGGCCTACTCCGACTGGCATTTGCGTTTTGTTAGTGTTTTGTTTTTATTTCTAACAAAAATCAATGTTTTCAAGTCACACGAGAACGCTGTCGAACGTGATAAAAAGTATCCTATGTCTGTTTGCACATTCTAAGCTACCTGCCCACCAATTATTAGCCAAAACGGTACAGCCGTTCTCGAGTTATAAATAGTCGAACTAACGCGACTTTCCTTCATACATATAGATTTGTGCACGAATGTTAATAAGACAGTAATATTAAATTTTCCTAGCTCTTTTTAAATTTATAAGTTAATACACACATAATACGCACATACATATACAGAAGCGTAAAATTTCCATCAAAGTTTAATTTGCGTGATATTCAGAGGAGAATAGCAATATACACATTTTGACCTATATTATTTAGGTTTATGTTTGGGACCAAGACACCCTGTAAATCTATTCTACTTTATGCTTTGTTATTATCTGCCGTTTGATGCGTTATCTATCATTGTTATCCACTCGCACACGCACATAGACAAAGCGCAGCCTGACTTATCGGCGTAAAAGCTTTGCCCAAACGCATGCAGATCGCAGACTAATCTTATAGGTATTTGTAAAAGCTTTGACCAAGCGCATGGTACTTTTCCATTCATAACTTTACTTATTAATTCTGGCTACTCTTGTCTTTTTGAAAGAAAGTACAGTGAGTCATATTTTTGCTACTGATGCAACCACAGCGCATCGCGATCCACAAGTTAGGTGAAACCAAATAAACATCAATTTAATCATTGACACTTTTGGCGTTCCATTTATATACAGTTCAAGAAATCCGATTTGTAGCTTACCTGTAGGTTATCTCGCTGAGATTATTTTGCGAGTGTGAGTGTGAGATTTTGGAACCATCCTTGGAGGCAACACTTACAGCAAGCTCATTAACTGAGCCCGTAAGGCTGTGATCACTACCACGACGTCGCGACACATTCTTTGGCGGTAGTGCTTGGGCAAAAGACGCTGTGCCACCTGCTGTTCCGGCACTACTAGTGGGCCTTGTAGCCTCGACTAAATTTGCTTGACTAGAAAGAGTAGAAGTCATTTTTTTTTTGGCACCGCTAACACCACCAAAATTGAAAAAGCGTTTTTTGTACGACGGCTGGATTCCACTTTCCACAAGACGTTTATAGTACTCGGAACGTACAAAGCGTGGATAGCAATCTTTTTTAAGTAGCAACATGTATATATGCTCTGAGGCCGAGTCAAAAGTGAAGCGTGTTGGATTTTTAAGACCACGTAAAACGGTCTCCATCGTTTTTCCATCAATATTAATTTCACACGGCGCACCAGGTTTCAGAAACTCTCTAAAATAAAATTTAAAAAAATTCAAAAATGTGTTGATTTGCACGCTATTAATGTTATCTCACTCAAATATCTCGGTAACCTTTCTCGCCACTTGTGAGTGCGCTGAGCGTCGAAGCCGATTCACAGCAATCCAAAAACGAATGTTTTCGTGAGAATACTCCTTCTCGAGAAAGCTTGTAAATTCCTGCAAGCCTGTGGGATCCGAGACGAGCTCCTCTATTGAAATTGCCCAACGTTTTACACGCTTTTCAGTAGGTATATCCACAAAAGTACTGTTTAGTTGCCAAAAGGCAATATCTTCCGTTACCCAAGGGTTCGACGGCAGCGCCGGCTGCAAAAAGAAATCGTACTCGCAGAATGTTTCTGAGTAAGAAACTAGAGATTTACAAGCCTGTGACATTTTCATGCGAGTACGATTTAATGATTTGGTCAAAAACTCTACCTCTCGTTGAATATCATCGACATTCTTCTTTTTATTAGGTTTTACACCTTGGCGATGGCGTGACGGTATCGGACACAGCTCGAGGGGGGTAAATTGGCCGGGTGGTGGACGATGGACACGCCAATAGGCTCGTTCCTGCGAATCACCAACTATCTTGTCACCCTTCTTGCGCTCTTTAGCAAGGCGTACTTGTTCCTCAGCTTGCATTGAAATAAAGTCCCATTTCCCTTTAAGGTTTTTGTGTAGGGATGCCAAAGCCTCAGCTTCATAGTCCTCCAACGCATGCCGCTGCTTATTGCGAAGAGACCGCTTTGCTAAATATATGGCATACTCTACATTGTCCGGAGCCTTGTGTTGCCAGGGCCAGTAGTATGGTGTTTGGAAACGATACAGCGATGAATCGTCTTTAACAGTCAAAGTTTTTGAGTCGTTAACGGGGAAAAAATATCCATGGAGGCATAACTGGTTTGCAATGTTTAAAGCTTCTGACTCTTCTATTTGAAGACGATCCATAAGCCACTCAATTAAATCGTACCCTGTAAAAAAAAAAAGAAAAGTAAGCTATATGTAGCTCCCTTTTTTCGTAACACTTTGCCATTAAGCTTACCCATGAAAGCATAAGGTATGGATGTTAGAAACAACTTTTGCTGACGCACTGGCACTCCATGTTCTTGGTCTTGCATTTCCCGAACAAGTAACTCCATCTGGAATACAAAATATCGAAAATCTATGAGTCTTTTTTATTTAAAATAGTGTGCATTCGGAAAAAAAAGAAGTCTATATATATTTAAAATTTGCATCTTCTATCACACTTTTTAATTCCTTAATACGGAAAGTAACGAGTATTTTATATATCCGTAAAGTTTTTCTAGCTTTCCGTTCCTTTTAATATTATCGGTTTATGCCGAATGCTATTTCTGTTTGTCCGTTATTAACCGGCAATTATTAAATCAGCTTTTCAGTATTTCGTGGCAATAGAGAGAAACCAGAAAAAGTTTTTAGACCAGAGAACTCAACTAAGAGATTGAATTGACTGAACTTTTAACCTTTAATATCTCCGGTGCCTCTCAACCGATTTCTTAATTTTTTTATTTATTTTTTTTTTGTTTGAATAATGCTGTAAACGGAAAACTTGATTTGCCTAGGTTATAAAAAAGCTTATATTCCACATATTAGATAGACGGACAGACAGTCAGACAATCAGACGGACATGATTGAATCGTCTGATATTCAAGAATGTACTCCTTAGCATTGAAGATTTCTGTCTGTTACGTACATTTGTACATAACCAGAACTCCTTTATAAAAATTTCATAGGCGAAGTCTATTAAAACAGCTCAAAATTTAACATAAGCGTAAAAAACATTGCCAATTTTATCAGATACCTGCAATGCAAGCACACATTGCGTGTAAAGCTAGAGCATTACAAAGTTCTTAATACTGTAGCCACTTACACTGTAAAAACAAGAAATCTTAAAGGTCCCTTCTGAGAAATTATTAAATAAGCAGAATGTATGAATATATTTGCAAGCTTATATAAAAATTATTCATACAAAATTCTCTTAACTTATGAACCAGATAGTCAAGGCATAGATAATTTTTGGAGCAGTACTTCTGTTTTAGGAGAATTTTCTGTATGCAATAGAATTGAAAAGGCAAGCTTTAAAATGCGTCTAGATCTATTTGCATTTTAAATACTTTTATAATTAAGGAAGTCCCAAAGACTGCTGTGCAAATCAATAGGAACGTTGTGAGCTTGATTCCCATTAGCCGTCTACCAAGTTCGGGGATTCTATGAGGCCAAACGTTGAGAACGTCCAGCGCTTAATTCCTGTTTTCGATTCGACACTACCCGCTGCGAACAATCATTGATCGATTCCCAAGCATGGTTTTGTTCAACCTATGCATATTTTCATGGGATGTTTTATTGCTACACTAAACTCGTAGCTGCTTTGCAGTTGCAGTCTGCAAAAGAAGTTGAATTGTTTTTCTAGGCATTACAGTGTGGGAAAACATAAAGGAAAGAACGTGGAAAATTTATGTTCTATAAATATGTACCTATGCAGATGTTAACTGTTCGACTGTTTGTGTTAGAGTAAACTTGTAACTCGCCTGATCTTCCACTATTGTATTATAGGCAAACTATTTACAAATGTAGATGTATCTGTGTCTGCTTTACCTTTTATTTGTATTATTATTGGTCGTAGATTTACTAACGAACATTACATTCAAGTGGCCCAACAATATCAAGCACCGGCTTGTTAACGCGCGGACCCAAGCAAAAAGCGAACCACTTCCCGCCCAACCGACCGAGGGCCACACCGCTTTGCGTGCGGTTACGAAGATCGCGAACATGTAGACAGATGACACAAAACTAATAGTTTAACAGAACAAGTAGGAGTGGCATTATGTAAATAAATAAAAATAATAAAAATAACAAGTTTTAAGAGAAATAGTTACAAAATATTTAGTATTTCTGATCGGAACTGTAAAGCTAACTTGGTTGATTAACTCCGAAAAATCAATTTCACCATTTTTGAGCTTATGAAAGAAAGTTACTCCTTACATAGTACTGCGATCAGAAAAAAGGAAAGATTTATTGGTTAAAGTCTACTTTGGTAAGAAAGTAAGTTAATAGTACTATCCCAGTTTAGACCTCTGAGAGCGAAAAGCAGAAATTTGTTTTTGTACCGATCCAATTTTATCCTGATGAACCCTGTATTTGGGATATATACACAAAATTCATATAAAGTTTTAGTCAGATAGGGATCATCGAATTCTTTCGAGCAGCGTTTAATGAACCCCTGGGTACTGGATGCTCGATTTATAATAGAAGTGATATGATTGTCAAACTTAAGTTTTGGGTCCATAAGGATACCCAAGTCTTCAGCCCATTCAATGCGGTCTAAAGGTTTATTTGCTAAATTATAAATATTAAAAAAGGGCATACGTCTATAAAAAGACATTAATTTATATTTTTTAGTTAAGATTTAAAAAGTTTGCCTTACACCAGGTTTGAAAATTTTCCAGATCATTTTGGAGTTTTTGAGCGAACAACGGGGTTGCAGCCGACATGCATAATTAAACATCATCAGCAACCATTAACACTCGAGAGAAGTTAATAACAGACGAAAGATCGTTTATAAATAATGTGAATAAAAATGGCCAAAGGTGACTGACTACCTTGTGGAACACCAGACGAGACATAAATTGTTTTGGAGACAAAGCCATTAAAGTGAACCCTCTGAGCCCTTAGAGTTAAAAAATCTTTTATCCAAAGAGAAGGAATGTAAGGAAAGCCCAAAAGAATTTGTGAATTAAAAGATTATGGCTTACAGAGTTTGGTTTACATCAGTTTGTGGTAGATCTTTGTTTCATGAATCCGTTCTGGCATTGTGAAATTATAGATTTGCAGAGATGTTGAAGATGAGAAGTGATCAACTTCTCAACCATTTTAGGAATAGCAACCAACTTGGAGATACCCCTTTTTGGTATGCTCCAGGTGAAACAGATAAGACTTTCTTTAGTTTTTCTTTACGCAAAGATAGCATAGACTCTTTGGGAAAAGTTTTGCAAGAGTTTTACAAGACCTTACTTTAATAATTTGGAACGAATGTATCATAATCAATAGAACTTACGTAGAGGCTCTATATAGGATTTCCAAAGATATCAGAAGCTGTGTTAAGTAGTAGTAAAGTAGTAATAGTAAGGGGAACTAAAGCAGACATTGTAAGGTGTTGCCTCTTAAGTTCTCCATTATGGAAGTTTGTTTATACCCTTTTAGATAGCCTAAAATCTACGAACATAAGAGCACATTTGGATTAACAATAAATGTGTCAAAGGGCAATATTAGCAGCGAGAAACAGTAGCGTTGACAAAATAAGCTACCTAATTTGAACTAAGCTTCTAGGAGATATAGTTACCCCTGCAATAGACGCTGGCAACATATGACATGACATTAACTCTTGATGATTTAACTCTTGCAAACGCATAGCCCAGCTGGCTTCTCTGGCTGAAACAGCGTTCACTGCAATGCCTTAGGTTTTCGCACAAAGATTATTCAGAACACATCGTAGAAACTATGTGTGAAATGACAAACCATTATTTATTTACATCAAATTATAATAACGGACAACATTAAAACAAGTGAAAACGTTGCGGTCGGGCGAAACCGACTACGGAACACTCGGATGCAAAAAAAAAAACCTGCACTTAGTGGTCTGCGCAGATAGTGCACAACTAGCTGGGACGGGCACAAAGATCAAAGTTTGCTTAATATACCTTTTTGGGGAATAACACTAACAATATTAATACCAAACATGGTCATCCTACTTTTAGCAGTGTAAAGGATACAGAAATTTTCGATTTTAAAATGCTGGTGGCATAAGAAAATGTGACACCCAAAACTTTGATGAATTTCTTTCTTCTAGACGTCACTAGCTACCATTCCAAGTCTATATGTTTGGTGCGGGGCTTTAAGGGGTGTCACAAGCTACTTTCCTAGCAAAATAAACAAATCTAGCTTAAAACCGGTAAAAAATTTAGTTTTTAAGAGGCGTTGGGAAAGTAGGACGTAGTTTGTTAGTGTGATGTCCAAGTTATAATTTAATTGTTCGGTGTACAATTACGACGTAGTGTGCTATCCAAGTTATAATTTAATTGTTCGGGGATGTCGCCAACTGTCTTTTTACAATTTTGTGAATCTAGCTCAAAAGCTGTGCAAGATAATATAATTTTAGTTTTTTAAAGGCCAAATTGCAAGAGACCGTAGAAGTAAGCATAGCTTTCACCAGGGCGAATATTGCACAAAACCTATATACTCTTTAACTTCAGTTTCAGAGTTTAACAAAACCACATGTCAGAAATTCCTGGCGACAGAGCATGACCACACGTAAAGCTGACTACACAATATGTGCTACTAAAGCAACGGTCGGCCCGTTAGTTGCAAATACGCAATTCTCCATTGGGTAACATTTACTAAGTGCATAATAACCTAATTCAAGTTAATACTGAAGACATTGGAGGACAGCCAATCAGCTAAAACCACTGCAAAACAAATTTTACAATGCGATTAAGCATTTGTGAAAAGTCGATTCACAATGCTGATTGGAGCATGGATGACCCTAACTTGTAAAACATGCAAAGTCGATATATTAAATGGAGCATAGCCTTTTTAGAAAATAAAGGGATTCATCACAGATATATCAGATACTCATTGAAGTTTCTGTCGCTGGAACGCAGCCCTTCTGCAGGCACGTGGAAAGAACACGCAGGTTTAATGTCAGAATATGAAAAGCTGGAGCATAAAAACCACGTGTTGCCAATCCAGAAAACTCTAAAACGTTAAGAAGGATTATCGAACGCTATGGAAAACCGTTAATGCAATGTATTCTTCAAGTTTTGGGATTTTGGGACGATTTTTCGTTGAATGGTTTCTGTCTGTCTGTCTGTCCATATTCCTTGTTGGCATGTTTTGCCCGGGATGCTATAAAAAGTAATATTTTTAAACGTTATATAATGTACAACAAATTGGCGTTAAATATTTTTCGTTTTTTTTTTTGGCTTATTCTTTAAAGCGCTTCAAAACTTTGAACTGTGACTCACTGTATATGTATACATTATATAAATATGTACACATATTAATTAATATATTTGTGTTTGCATATTGGCAGTAATAGAAGTGCGCTTACATATTAAATTTGTGCTTTCTGGAAAAATAATAATAAAAAAACTTCAAGCTTAATAAAAACTGTTTAATAAATACAGTCTGTCAAAAAATTGTTTTTGCGTAAAAAAAATGTATGTTTTTCAATGGCATTTATAATTTTTTTTGAAATTTTTTGTGTATTATTCATTTCTTAACAGTATAGTTAAAACAATACGATAAATAATTAAAAAAAAATGTTACAACAAAAACAAATTAAATTTAACTAAATTTTTATTGTCAAGAAAATGTTGGCTGGTTTCAATGGATGAAGTGATATCCCTTATCACTTATCTTGCTTTTGACAGGTGTGTTTACTGTTATGGAGAGTCAGTTAAATGAATATAATACTATGATAACTAGTAATTTAAAATGATTTTTAAGCTTTTGCAAAAACCAACCGTACTAAGCATAGAATGCTTTCAAATATTACAGGAGTTGAGCCCACAGTCTACGTAAATAAAGAACAGCTCAGATCATATAACTACAATCAAGCATTTGGTCCAAGAGTTTCTTGAATTTTTGCAATGCCATTTAGCTTTTTACTTCAGTCCAGATTTAAAATGCATTATCTTTTAAACTTAACACTCAACAATCTATAGAATGGGTTGTTATCAAAAAGTTTACCCATCCTTACAGCTCTCGAGTTAAATATAAAATATACGAGTTAAAAAAAACCTTAGTTAATCCATATATTATTTACTTTGTTCATTTTTAGATTAATAACACTCTTGGGAGCCACGTATATTTTGTTAGTGCTATATAAAAGCTTTGCATCTTTGTTTAAATAATCAAGAACAAAAGAACTTATTTCAAGCTTAAGACGTACCTTAATCAATAAAAAACAAACTTTAGAATCCATACTTAAAACAGGTAAGACAATCTCGACCTTAGCAATACCGTACTTTGTGAGAAATCAAGTTCAAAACTAACCGTTTAAGTACGAAATTCTATTTTTTTACTTAAGTTTAGCATTTGTTTAATTCTATTGTTAAATTTAGCAACCGATTTATAAACTCAAATAAAAGTTAAATAAAGTTATTTTTAATTTTATTGATGAAAATAGGAACAAAAGAAAGCATATCCAAGCCCATAAAGTATAAATATTTCCGATCAGCATCAATAGCCGACTCGATTGAACTATGTCCGTTTGTGTGAACAAGTCGATCCCTGAGATTATAAAATCTGAATACTTCCAATTTCGAATATATATACTCTCCTATAGCCTAGGCCTATCAATTTTGTTTTAAACTATCGATAACTTTTCTGGTTTTCATTTTCACAAACAATCGAAAACAATAAATTTTGAATTTTAAAAATGTGGAAAGTGTATTAGAAACTTATAAATAAAAAACTGTACTTTCAAAGAAATCGACTTTATAGACATTGAGAGTTAAAGATAAGTCATATGTCAACGGGATAACATAAAGTAGTTCAAGTATTTTTGCCTCATGCATACACATACATATGAACGCATGAAAGGTGTACAATATACTGTAAATCTAACCGGTTGATTTTGAAGGCTCAAGCCAAGAAAATGTATAGCATTCGCTTTTAACTTCAAAATGATTTAGATAAGTTTTAAATCTTAACTGCAATAAATGTAAAGTAATGGTCTTTTAAACGTATGTCCTTGTTTAATAATAATAATTTAGCAAAAAAAGCCTTTAGATCGCCTTAAATGGGCTAAAGATTTGGGCATCCTAATGGACCCAAAACTTTGACTTTGGCAATTTTTAAAAATGAATTTTGTAAATGTTATCCAAATCACAGGTTTCATGAACGAGAATAGTGTCGGTACATTTCTCTTAATTGGGTCAGTAGTATTTACATATCTCCTTACCAAAGAAGATTTTTACCAAATAATCTTCCCTCTCTTTGTGATCGCAGAACTATGTTAGGAGTAAGGAAGAGTAGCTTTCATAAGGTAATCAATGGTGAAATTGATTCTTTGGAGTTAAACAACTAAGAAAGGTTTGCAATTCCGATTAGAAACACAAGAAACTTGCTACCTCTTTCCCTTTATGCTTTTTATTTTACCTATTCTATTCATCAATTCAATTATTATGTTTAATTTATACCGATTTATTCCACTTACAACATAATGCCACTCCTACTTGCTCTTTAAAACTTATCGGTCTCATCTGTCTACATGTTCGCCATATTCGTAACCGCTCGCCAAGCGTTGCGCTCCTCGGCTGGTTAGGCGGAAGATGGGTCGCTTTGTGTTTGGGTCCGCTCGTTGATAGTACAATATATGTCCATTATTATTAAACAGTCTCTTTACTAACTATTATACATTCAACGCATGATTTAGACTCTTTCGGTAGCACAAATTAAAGTGAGAAAGACCGAACTCTTAAATCAGAATCAACGTGTTTATACTCTGATACTAAAAGTAAAGAGAAATGTCCGTCAAGGTGTCAGTCCATCTGCCCCTTTAAGCAAGAGCCTTTGCATATTTCATGGTGCTTATGTTCGTCAGACAAAGAGTTGAAATTTGGATAGAAAAATTCCAAGCTTCGCCCCACTTCTGCAAGCCATTTCAATAATCTAAATTACATGTACTATTCTAGTTTTTAAGCTAGATTCACAATATATAATACAAAGGTACCTTGTAACACTCCTCAAAGGTTAGCATCACAAATTTAATTTTTTATCGCCGCCCGAGACAGCTCTGTGCTAACTGCTCCTAAGCAGATCAATGGGTTCGGAACTTTGATCTATCAGAATATAATTCAGTCGGTTGCGTCCAACTGCAACGCATTCATTTGTTTTTTTACATTATATATTAAAGTGATTCAAGTAGCGGGAAGTCTCTACAACAAGTTATGGGCCCAGTTACGAACTTAAAAAGGATGCAATCGCGGTGAATACGTAT
>JAWNNR010000197.1:0-18392 GCA_035044725.1 Scaptomyza caliginosa | reverse complement strand
TTATAAATACCTTGAGGTGCCAGCACCTTCCAATTGCTGCCGATCTAATGGTGGATCAAAAATTTGCTCACGATCCTCTTTTGATAATTCCAAATCGGCGAATTGATCCAGTTCGGAAGCCATTTTTAAAGTTGAAATTTCTGCTATGTCTTGCAGTGGCGTTTAAAAACTTGAAATTTGTAGCTGCTTGATTTGTTTCAATACCTTTATAGTTTATTCCTTTTTTTCACAATTTTTGATGGTTTTTTGAATGGATAAGTTTAATTATATAGAGATTAAAAATATATATTTATATAATATATAAATAAATATATATATATTATTTTATATATAGTATAATATATATATTTTTAATATTTTATTATTTTGAGGTTGTTGCTGGATACTTTGCTATGATTCGTATTTGATGTAAATTAAATATGATTATCCTTACTGCTTGTGTGAAGACTGACACCAAAACGATTTTAGTTAATTTTTATTCGAGAAGTATTCGTTTGCATCTGTAAGTCGGTTTTAAGTGCTGATGCTGCTATTGTATGATTATTTTATTTTCACTATTTTGTTGTTTTACTTTTCAATTTAGCTTTTTATGCCCGAGCGTTAGTTTTGCTGTTTGGTTTGAATTCCAATTTGATGTTTCAATTAATTTTCAAATACAAATTTATTGCTACATAATCCAATACGAAAGAACGTAGTATTTGTGTCAATTTGGCCACAGTATTGAAAATCTGTAATATAACAAAAAAAAAAAGAGTATTATAAGTACAAATATTATGTATATATACATCCCCCAAACAATAAAGGCACTGAACCTAAAAATAATTAAATCTGCCTTACTTATTATGTCCATTGATAAAAGAGATTTTAAAAAGTGTTATTGAAATACAAATACCGTTAAAGCAAAAAAAAAAACTTAACAACCAACACAATATAACATCTCGAAAACAACTGAAATGAATCGCTCTTCTTTCTTTTTTTTTTTTTTTTTGGTAACCAACATTAACATGTAAAAAAAAAATAAACGACATATGCTTATCTTACGAGGATAGAATAAAAGATAGCAATATAAAAACTAGTTTAAAAAAAAGAATGAGATAAGACGAATGTTTCTGCTTCGTAAGCTCAAAAATTGGCGTGTTCATACATTTTACACACATACATACACACACTAATATATATATATATACTAACTAACAGCGCCTCTTTTAGGCAGCGACTAAAATATACAAGGGTGATTGCTATTGCCAGCTGTTTGCAGTTGCGGCAGCCAACTATCTGAGGCCGGCAAACAACACGTTGCAAAATGCTAGCGGCAAAGCTTTCAACATTGCCGGCACAAAAGCTCTAAACTGGGCGCACGCTTAAATCGAAACGTAAGCGTAGGCCGCCGCATACGCGTTAGAAGATGTTTATGCGATGCGTTCATATTGGGGTTTCGTTATTTAGAAGAGCTTTGCTAATGCTGCAGCCGCCTTCGCATTGTTGACTTTGATCTTGGCCAATGAGTTGCTTAAATAAAGTAAGCATTTTTTTTTTCGTACACTGTGCATGGGTAGTAGACTTCTTTTTCGTTAAAGTTGGTTGGGTTCATTTATTTATATCGTTGCTGTTTGGTGCTTACATACGGTTTTAATACCCTAAGCCCGAAAAATGACTCAATTGGGCATAGCGGTTTTGTGCAAAAGTATGCCACAGACAGCAAGCAACAAAAACCGATTTGCTTTTGGAGTTGGTCAGTATATTGCCATAGGCAGAACAAGTTCATCTTAAATTATCGATAACAACACAATTTCAAAAACCTTAGACAAAAGACTTTAAAAGATTAAAGTTATCATGCTTTATCGCATTTAAGCAGGCATACATACAAAAAGTTTTAATCTGGAGTTGAGGGCATCTGGTAGTCAAGCTTTGTCGACCAAACCCATCTTACTTGTTCTGTTGTGTTGTGTTGTGTTAACGTAGATGATGTCAGAGCGCCTTAAGAAATTGTGTCAGTTATTTTGGAGTTAAATTTTTTGTTTTTTTTTTTTTGTGGTATTTGTTTGGCGTTGCCAGCGAACTTGTTTTATACACATGTTTGCATTTACAATGTATTTAAAAACAAATAAAATATGTTTAATTCTTTGAAAGCTTTAAATTGCCGTGCATAGTGCTTATTTTGAAAGCCATAAGCAAATTCGATAATGTAAAATAAGGCAAATGTAAGTTTACAGTACAAATTCTTGTGATTTTACTTTTGCTTCGTCTACTTTTTTTGAGCAAATACTGCAGACACACTTTCACAAACACAAAAAAAATTTGCCACGCAACAAAAATATCAACAGCAAAAGCAAAGATTCACAAAAACAATCATGAGCTGTTGACCGCCCCGCCCTTTCCTCTGCTGGCATGCTAAACTATCCCCGATGTCACCGCGCTCAATCGAAAACTATAATGATGTTTTGTTTGTTGTTGCTACTGCTAATTATTTGACAACTAACGAGAACACGTTTAGCGGCTTCCATATTCGTGTTGTATATATTTGTTCTTCGAAAGCGATTGCTTACGTTCTTGGATAATGCATACATATCTTTTATTTTTGGTCGATTTAAATGTGGATTTAGTAACTTCAAACGATTTGTGCACACTTTTTTTTGTCATTCTTTTTTATGCTTACGTTTTGAAACAAACAGCCGAAAAAGAGAGGAACAGCAGATGGAGATTACTTAGGGGTTTTCATCAACTAAATATAAAACTGTTATTGAACAAACACAACGGCGAAAAAAAAACAATAAGCGACGGCGACGAAGGACACGTTAATGCATATTTAAACTTTTGTTGTTTTTTTTGCATTAGATTCTATTTTTATTTCTTTTTGCCGAAACTATTTCTGCCAATACTTTTAAACGACCTTCTTTCTGCTACGACGTTCCAAATACAAATGAAGGAAAGGAATTGCGCTTCCAAATACAAAAATGCCTGACGTGCATGCCGCAGGCATTTTCGCGGCCGTAGAAGCCGCGACAGCAGTGGCGGCAGCAGAAGCAGAGCACAGAAAAAGAAAAAGAGAGACGAGACAAATTAAATGAGCTCAACGCGCTGCCTAACAAAGCACTGAGTGGTAACAGTTATCACTTTACAGTTCCACTCAAGCAGGCCGCCAACGCTCTGCTGCCTTTGTCAGAATTCCTATGGTTGTACATACACACAAATACAAACACTCACACCGGCAGAAGCAGCACTGTCGACCACGACCGCATTCAAGCGCAAAACGATGTTTTTGTATATGCCCCTCACTGTGTGCTGTGTGTTTTTTTTTGCGTGTGTGCGACATTTGCCGAAATTTAATGAGTGTGAATGGAATAACAAATAAGCATCGGCACTTCAGCAATCGGAGTGAGTTTTGTCTTAAATGTTAGAGCTTTGAGTTTCTCATTGTCTAACTCATTATTCGCTATACATAAACTAGAACATAAGGAAAAAAAATTTGAGTTGACAAAATTGTATAAATGGCGTTTAAAGCAAAAAGCATTTTAAGTCATAAAAAAGTTTTTCTTTTATAGGGTAAATTTGCAAAATAATTCTGTACATACATATGTATGTATGTATGTACATACTTATCATTACCCGCAATATACATACAATTCCAAAAAAAAAATGTTATCATGTTTTGAAGCTTTCTTCCTACAGTTATGCGAAATAAGACTGAGTGATCGCGGTCTGCCAAAAAATGTTTTTTTTCTATGTATGTACATATGTATGTGAGTGAAGAATGAAAAAGCAGATGCCGGGATAACGTTTTCGTAACGTCGGCTGCGACGCCAACGTTGCCAAAAAATTTAATGCGACAGCGTCAGAGCTGCTTTAGTGCAAAAAAGGAAGAAGGAAGCAGCAAAGGAAGTGATATAGCGAGCACTCTGCTCTAAGCTGTTAGCATAGCAAACAAATTACACAGAAATTTTCACATACACATAGACACACATGTTCATACATACACACAAATACAAACATGTGCTTATATATACAGACATACATACATATGTATATGCATTAGGGCGGGTTAGTTTGCTCAGCGAAAAAAGGCATAAAACGACCACAAAAATAGAATTATTTAAATGAATTCGAAGATATTATAAAATATTCCAAGCCAGTATTAGCGTATTATAAAAATACTGGACTAAGTTTGTCGAATCTTATTTGCACAATTTTACAAACATTTTTTTTAAATATCCGAAAAATATCCCATTTTGAAGAGATAAGCCGAAACACCTTGTACATACATACATACATATGTATGTTTGTCAATTGCTAAAGATTAATTAAATAATTGAATTTAAGTTAATTTAAGAATTCTTTGTGGGCTATAACATTGGCGGACGCTTATGTACAATGTCCCTAATAACTTGTTGAGCACTAAGCAATGAAAGGAGGAAAGGTATTTTGGGTAACAGAAAAAACTATACAGCCCCAAAATATTGTTATCTATGTATGTACATATGTATGTATTGACATATTCCAATATCAAATAATTTTGTAAGGTTTTTTTTTATGTGTAGATCACATGTCTACAAAATCTTATTTCCTAGATTACAGTTTATAGGGTTTGGGTTAGGGTTTCAAAATTTTAAGACCTACAAAAAAAAAAAATCTAAATTTAAAGAAAACGTTAAAAGTATTTTCAATATGTTTTGACATGCTTAAACTACATACATTAAAGACGAAATCACTTTCTTGACAGTCAAATTTAGTTAGAGTTAATTTGTTTTTGTTATAACTTTTTTGTTTTTAAATGAATAATCTTTTTTTTTAAATATATTATTAAGAAATAAATAAATAATACATAAAAAATTTCAAAAAAATTTTATGAGCCGTTTTACAGTTATATTTTCGTCTGTAAAGTGAAAAAACATACTTTTTTCTACACGCGAAAACACTTTCTTGACAAACTGTATATTAAATCGTAGGAATAAGACTTGCTTGCGGTGCATATAATTTTATTTGTCATTTATTGCTAAGCGATTCAATTTAAATGCGCTTTACTAGAATATAAAACTTGTGTAGCTAGTTTACCTGAAAGCAAACTAACTTTACACTTAACTTTACCATTTAACCATGAAATTATGGGCTAATGTCCTTCAATCAAGAACCTAAAACCAAAAATTATCAAATATCTAAATTCACGGAATCACACTCACTAAAAGACACACAGAGAGGCTGTGCCAAAGGGTATAGTTCGACTGCTTAACTAATTCCAGATGTTCAAGTAAGTTAAAGTTTTTTCCCTGTATAAATACATACATATGTACATATAATGCTTGTACATTTGTACATATGTATGTATGTAAGTATGCTTAAGCCTATGCAGAATCTATATACAGTGGTTCACACATTATTTGATGTGGTGTCAATGAAAAAAAACTAAAAGTGCCCCAAAGCTTTCTATATTTGTTTTCGTCTTTGCATGCAGCTTTTTTCGCCACTCCTTCTGCTGGAAAATTCAGCGACTAGCGCAAAAACTGTGAAATATACACTCAGGGGCGAAAGAAATCGATGCAAATGTTTAAAATAAGTTAAGTTTAGTTTTAAGTCTGAAGAGTTAAGCGTAGATTATGAAAATTTGATACCAATCGACATACCTTAAAACCACTGTACATTTGTTTACCAACATCTAACGCTAGGAAAAATGCCTCGAATTTCTGTGTAACGAACGCTGGTCGCTGGCAGAATACCCTTATAAAAATATTGTTAATGCCGTATAACATACATACATACATATGTATGTATAACGAATATTTCTATTTTACAAATTAAAATAGCAAACACTGCATTTTGCTTACATTTTCAGTGTGTTTTGCTTCCCATATAATAATGCACGAACGCACTTTATTTAACATTTGGTTGTTTGTGGACTATGCTGTAAGTGTAATTTGTTGTTGGTTTGTTTTAAAGTCAGCACTTAACGAAGAACTAAAGCGACTTTCAAGAATTACCGTTTTAATGTTACCGTTATGGCACAAGATGGACGCACAATCGGCTTATTAAGAAAACAATGTACAGGCTGATAAATAAATTGAAGTGCCTTTACACACAAAATTAGCAAATGATTAGTTCTGTATCGTTTTTAATTGTGTAGTTAAAAGTTAAAGAACAATGCGAAAGGAAGTTTTTTTTTATCAAACTCCATAGTAAAAATAACAGAGGTAGTAATTTTTTCATGTTAGTTTGTAATTTCTTGGTTTCCCTAAAAGATCGATCTAAAACTGTATTAACACCGGACTCTCCGGTCAGGAATAATGACTTTTAAATTTTTGCTGTGTCTATCAATCGGCCAGTAAAATCGATGACAACAACGATGCAAATGGAATGAAATAAATGGCAAAAACTTACAAAACGAGCTTGCAATTGCTTTAAATAAAGCACAGTTTATTATTTATAATTTTTCCTTATTTATTTAATACAGGTAAAACTGATTTCGTTGCTTCCTATTTGTTTACCCTAACAGACAGAAGAAGTCACCTCCGACCCTAATAAATATGAATATAAACGTGTCGTCCTCTAAGACTTTAAAGGCTACGGTTTCAGATCTCATATTTAAGCTCTCGTAAACCTCAAGATCAAGTTTGTTTTTAAATATCGATAACTCATCCGGTTTTCGTAATGCACAAAATTAAAAAAAAACTATTATTTTTTTTAGAAATCGTAGATATTAAGTTAATGTTTAATCACCATGCCTGAAACATACACAAAATAGTGATTGTACTCTGTTACGAGTATCTTCTAGTCACTCCGTGAGTGACATGGTATCCTTAACATAAAAAATATGTAAAAATATGATTAAAAAAATACCCTGCACACTATGTTTATTTTAATTATTGCCGGGTAGGATACAGTTGCTAGTTTCTACGATCACGAATATAAATATATATAATATGTATGAAAAAAACTAACAAAAATTGTACATATCTTAAAAGTAAAACCTTATTTGTATTATCTGAATGCTGCATGAGCGGCCCTTTAAGACAAGATTGGCCACACAATCTTGTTGCGAGATGATTAGGGTGCAATGAAAGTTTGCTAAGGTATTTTTCCTTTAACTAAAGTTATTGTACAAAAAATATGTGAAGTCATCGAGTTAGTTTCTATTAAGTTACCAGGATTGGTTAGGAACCACGACGACGTTCGTGGAAGATCAGAAGAGAAATTGAATTAAAGTTACACTTTTATACCACTAGTCCCGTCCGTCTTAAGAGTATTAGGGACTACATCAATTTTCAACGTACAGTCTATCGAATACATTAACATTAACATATTAACGGTTTTGATAGTGGCCCAGTAAGTGATGCGAAACTGTTAAATGATAATGTGGATCACCTGGTAAAGTTTTTGGCCGTCATTATTGAATCACTGAAAACATTTCGGTCCTCATTAGTACATTTTAGTGGGACAATTATGTTCAAGTTTGCAAAAAGAAACTTCAAAACCGACAACGCGCACTGTAAAACGTATAAAGGAGGCAATTTACAACCCAAATGATAGGTTCAAGGATTTTCTCCAAGTCTTAAGTTTCTGCGAAAATGTTGATCTTGGCGTGCAATTCATCCGAAGAAAAATGTAATATTCAAAATCAGTCTTATTGCAACTATAACTGAATGGTACAAAACAAGTAATTGGCTTAGTCGAATCTGTTTGCCAACATGGTATATTTATATTATATTTTCGTAACAGCTTATGCTACGACAAGTGTTATTGAGCTATTAGACAAAGTCCAAGTATCTAAAGGAAATGGAATGTCCCACATCTAAGTGCCAAATTGAACACACATAAATTTTGTTCAGTGCTTTCTTAAAGCAAAATCAACAACAAATTGCATTGACGCTGCCCATTGCAACAACAAACTGTAAAACGAAGATTCGAGAATGAGCAAAGTTTGAAAAAATAACTGTGAATGCAAAAAATTCTGTTTATGTCTTTCGCATCTTTCGCTAATGGTGGGCCGCTGTTTACATGCACATAATACATTTTTCCCCCTGTAATCAGAGCAATTGCAGTAACAAAGAAGAAGTAAGAGTAATGGGACTGGCAGCCGCTGGTCTATTACGTTAGGATTTCGATTAAAATGATGAAAAGCACTGTAGAAAATGTGACGTAGTCAAGACTCCCTAGATGCGACATGAAAAGAATGCAACGGCAATATATAGTAAAAATTTTAATTTATACAAATTTCTAGTGCACTCGATTTATTATTAATTTTTGCAAATTAAATTTGCTTTTTTAAAAAGTTAAAACACTTTATTTTATCTATGTATGCACATTTTTATCATCGTATAAATTGAAAAAAAAATATATATATATTTGGCAAATAATTTGCTCCCAATAGTTACTTTGCTTATTGAAACCTATTTGATTTAAGGAAATATAAAAACCTGCGCAATCCTATTGCACTTAGAAATTGAAATTAGCTGAAAAGGTGCAAATACAGTGAGACACAAAGTAGTTGGCAGATGGCCATTCTCTTAAAGCAGCGCATCAATATTGTGGCCAAAAATAAACTTAAAACTTAAAACAATATACAAACCTTTAAAAGGTAAAGTAGGAAGGCGCACAGCATTATAGATCGACTAAGAGCTGTCCTCATGGTGCCCAAAATTTAAATTTCAATGTATACGGTCTTTCTCCACCGATTTCTATTACACTTTTCTCATTCTTTAAGTTCAAGAAATTATTGTTTTGAATATCGACAGCCCGAAGAGTTATCGATAGTTTACACGAAACTTTCTTTGCCCTGGATATAGCAGAGTACTGACGAACGGACCGACCGATAAATGAATATATTTCGAGTCGGAAATGCTTCTCTGCTTATATCTGTTAAATACTTTTGCACAAAACCAATATACCCTTTTACCGCCAAAAAGTGGTAAGTAAACTAAAGATTGGCCAAATTTTTAGCTGTTAAGTGGGAATGCAGTTTTCCTTTGTGGCTGGCGGCAAGCCAATGAAAGTCGAAAGCTTTACATGCCTTTTTGTTTTGCAAATCAAAAATTCAAAACCAAACGCACATACACACACATACACACAAAAAGTGCATCCTCGCTATTCAAAAGTCCTGCGCTATGGGGTGGAATGCTAGGCGTAGCAGTGGACCAACAACGGCTACGGAAATGGGGTTGGACATTGGTCACTTGTAGTCTTTTTGTTTGAGGCTGCAGTGGTAGCATACAATTATCCTTGCATCCTTAGGGTTATGCTGTGTTTTGTTGGGTGTTTGCAGAGGGTGTGCAATGCACATCGAATTGTGGGCGTCCAATTTGCATTCGCTCGCTGCGAATGGCAAACGAATGGCAAAGCGCTCGTTATGTCCAGTAATAATTTGCCACATGTTGCAGCAGATGCTGCACTGATTACCAATGAAGCACAAGTGAACAGGTGAAAATGCGAGGGATATAGCATGGCGGAAACATTGAGGTTTAAGGTATTCAAATAACCTCTTAACTTTTACAACTCGTCTTTAGGAGTTAGATATATATTTGGGTTACACTTTAAGATTTGATGTCTGATAACATGGCTCATCCGCTCGCTTTCTATATAAATTTGTATCAATTTGCCGGCCCAAACGGGCCGTTTCAGTTGGAAGCTGATATGAATCAAAGTTTGATGTCTCTAGGGAGTTTAAGAAAAATGGCGTTCATACAGAAACAGCATGACAGCAATGCACAAAACCAATATACTCCTCTGCCTGTGTACAAAAACCTTTATAAAAGTACAACGACGCGCGCAGGAACTGCAGCAGCAACCCTGAAAAGTATGCAACGAATACTTTGTGTATATGTGTAGCTTACAATAAAGTTACACAAACTGCATGGATGTGTGCGAAAGCGAGAGGGCCGTAACCCGGCAAGGCAGTCTGCGAATGACAGCTTACATATTCGTATGTATGTGTATATGCATATGTGCAACGCAAAATGCAATGCAATTATCTTAGGCAGAGTAGGATGCACATACACGTCTCCACACAAATGTGTGTGTGCGTTAAATGACTAACAAAATGGCGACTGGCTTGTGGTCGTTTTATAGGTTTTCCATCGAATTAAATGGCATGTTTTTTTTGCTTAACGTCTAATCAGGATTGTAAGAGCTTGTTATAGGTTTACGCTGGTTATTTATAAAAATATTATTAATTTAAATAAATCCTTATTTTGTTTTAAACAAAAAATTCAATTTTATTCGAAAAGTTTTGTACAAAGGTTTCTAACAGACGAAAGTATGCATCTCCGATCAGCATCAACGACCAGTCGATTCGATCATGTCCCAAAATCGGTTGGTAATATGCATAAGCACAGCACGGCAGGCTTTTTTAACCCTACTCTATAATGATTTTACTGGTTAAATTAAGAGTTTATTGTATCGCCTAGTCAAGCTATCGGGTCTCTCATTTGATTGGTTTGATTTTTTTTAACAATAATCAACAATTATGTTCGAGGTGGCTTTAATTTCTAAGGTAGTAGGACCAGAATATTGCTTCGTTTAAATAATAAAAAACGTATAGTGCATAACAAAATTTCTAGTTTACTTTCGCGTTTGGACATAATTGTTTATTTTTTTTTATGTCAATAAATCTTTAACAAAATAAAACAATTTGGCATTAGGCTTTGATAAGCGATACCGATTTTAACTAAATAGGTTTTACCTTTTTATAATAACAAAAACTATTACACGTAGTATGTAATAAGAACAAGGACAGCAAATACTTCTTAGGCAAGGGTTACATTTCGTTGTCGTTTTGCTGATTTGCTCCGAAACATATAAACTGAAAAATGAATTATTCCATTTTCGGGCAATCCTCTTGGTTTGTTTTAGAGAGACGAAAATCTACTCTTGGGATTTCTGGAACACCATTGAATAAGATCATTCGTAAAAATGTAAGAAAGTTGATTTATTTGACTCAAGTAAGGACAATGTTGAGCCAAGGTATCTTCGGGTAACATAAGAATTTAACATTTAACATTTAAGTTAGTCGTAATGTGTATGGCGTCTTAGTAAAAGGGAACGTCTTAGTTTGGCAGAAGTCAATACTCAACATCATGTCCTAACGTAGGTAATATTTGTATGTACTGGTACTCTAAGTATCAATAGATCAAGTTTAAGGCACAGCCGAGAGCAAGACAAATGCGTTTGAATTGAAAAGCAGACAGGAACCTAAGCAGCTAAATCAAGAACAATCGTGAAAGTAACCCTTTATCATACAGCATTACGCAATGAAGAAGCATAAGCCAAAACAAAAAAAAGCTCAAAACGCTTTCCTACCAAAAAGCGAGCGTGCTGAACAATGGCGTTGTGTCTAGTGTGCGTGTTGTGTGAACAAACCGACATAGTCCTAGTCACAGGACAAGGGGCCGGAATCAAGAACAAAACTAGGACCAGGAGCTGGGTAGGAACCAGTATTTGTGAAAATACCAGTTGCCAGACAGGCACATACAAAATAAAACAGGACATTGCAAATACACTTGAAGAAAAACCACAAGAGAATAATCAATTATACTATAAATACATATAACAAAATGTATTAGGGTGATGTACTTAAAGATAACTATGATATTAAGTAACCATTAAATTCTAGCCTTTATTATTGGTTAGTGCAATCTTATTCATTTTAAAGCAACATCATTTAGGAAAATAGTTTTAAAAAAATGCTTATCTTTACAACTTATTTCTCTAACTGTAATCGTACTCAGACTGGCATCAAGGAAGCAAAACGAGACAAACACACACAGCAGAAAAGTAATTCATTGAGCTTGAACGGGTCAGAGACTGGGCTAAGGCCGGAGGAGGGGCAAAAAAGCTGATAGAACTAGAATTTGCAAATGTATGTGAGAAAATCGGAGGGGCACAAAAGCCGTTTCAGCAAAAGCTGCCGCCTTAGCTTCTTTCCAGACAAATGACCCAAACGCGTCTGACCCAAGGACAACCGCATAAAACAAACAGGGCCCATGGCAAAAACTACTTTTTTAAGGTAGTACAGTTACGCAGTACGCAGTACGCCAGCTGCAGCTGCTTTCTCAAAAGACTGGTATTGACTTTTTAAAGTAACGGTTTTACGCCCACAAACCTGATCTCTATCGTATGATCTATATAATATAGAGAAAACTTATAGCACTGTCCGATTTACGGGCCCATTGAATGGGCGGATTGGGAAATTTTAATTTTAATTTCTTAACCTAATTTGTTGGTTCCGTCTGTTGGTTGTTTTCTGTCTGATTTTCCGACTTCATTTAATTTGAAAACATTTTTGCAGTAGCGCGTCAGAAGAGCAATGATGGTCGGATCTAACTTGAGAATGCATTCATTAGGGCCAGGGGTTGTCCCATAACTCTTAACTCCTCCCGAGTTGTTGCAACTGCTCCAAAGCATAGAACGGAACAAAATTGTACATTCGGTCATTTGCGGATTTGGCTTTAAGTAAGCCAATATATATAAGCCAATATGAATATACTTTTTATGTGGTTAACATTCCGCTAAGACTTGCGAGATTGCCACTTTATTAATATGTATTAATGTTTGCTTTCCGATAAGCTTACTTTGGTAACTTCTCTGTATGTGAAGCAAGGAAACCGAGGATCGGCCATGACCATGACAACTTCAATTCATTGATGCAATTCGTCATTATGTGTTCGCTTACGCTACACTAAAGCTTAAGCTTTCTTCACTTAAAAACATAATGATTAATAAAAAGCCATTAATGGAGGCTTACGTGCATGCACAAAAAGGCCACGTAACCAGTGTCCCGTAAATTTGGTAAATAAACAATTCTTATTAATTTGGCTATAGCTTGACCTAATGCTGGTGCTTACAGAAAAATATATTAATCGATAGCTTAAAATCAATGAAACTATTCACTTGGTTGTTCGTTGTTAGAGCAAATGTTACCAACGTTTATCCCTTAATCAATTGTATTGCAAATTTGAAGGGGTTCAGTGACGAATAGTCGGTGACATCTACTTATAAAAACACATAATAGTATAACCGTAACCGATAATTTCCTTTGTTTTTTCGACATCGGCATGTGGTTTATAGAAATCGTTCAAAAAACAGGGAAGCTATTGAAGATTGTAGTTAACCCATGCTCGCAATGTGAGTGTTTCCCAACTCCTTTTCCGACTTAAGCTAAAGTTTTTTGTTTTTTTGTTGATACATTGCTTATCACAAAACAAGGATCGGATTTTTTTTGTTTACTACCTGTAGAAGTATATATGTATTAAAGTTACTTACAGTATGGGTTTAACTGGTTGATTTATTTTTGCTGATTGAAGACTGTTTAGTTTATCTTGGGCTTGATCTTGGTTGGTTATACAACGTTTAATAATTTCTGTTTTCGGTTTTCAGTTGTTTTATATGTACATGGCTGCATCAGCTGTATCCTGTAGATCCTGTGCATGAGATGAAACGAGCAATAGTTATATTGACTATTTGGTTGAAAGCTGAATTACAGTCTGCTGTTGCCTTTTGTATTATTATAATTGGCCGATTTTATTATTTACGTAGTTCAAACTTGTGGTATGGACTTGATGAAAAAAGAACGGATCCCAGCATGTAATGCTATTAGAAGAAAATTTTTAACGCCAAAAGTTTGTTTGAGGGCTATAAATTGACAAATTTGCTTCGTAAGGGTTTTGCAGTGTTTAAATGCTTTTTTTTTTGTTGATTTTTGTTGAAGGAGGAAATTGAAATATTTTAACTGACATATAGTGAAATGAGTTAATGACTTATTTTTAGAAAATCTGTCGAGTCTTTAATTAACAGTTAAGTATATGCTGTCTTAGTTCTTTTTTTTGTATTTCAACAATGGCTTTTCGTAAATTTAATGGATTTAATACCAAAAAATATATCGAATCTGAAAATGTTTAGGGGCTGCATATTGATTTTTGCGTAGGTGACAAAAACGACCTTAGGTACAACAAAATAGAAGTACACAAACGGAAAATGTGAATGACAATAAGAAAGAGAGCGATGCTCTAAGGTCCCACTGATAGCTGCATGTACAAGTGAGACGACAGCAGCTGCGTAAGAGAGCGAGAGCTAGACGTCGTCGACGACATTGACGTTGGCGCAGCTGCCAAAGAAAAGTGTTTTGCTTGCTAAAAATTCCCAAACCAGTATAGAGTGGTTAAGTTAATTTATAATTCAGAATTCGGCTACTTGCTATCGATATCCGTATCGTTTCTGGGATTAAGATCTGCGATATAGACCGTTTAGAAACACACTTTTCCACTATTTATGTATATTTTCTTTTTGCTGTTTTAACTATGTTTCACTTCTCACTTTTTTCACCAGAAAAAAAAATTAAGCAACGGACTGTAACGAAGCGATAGACGAAAATAAGGATTTGGGTTATTTTCTTGTTAGCTTGTGTTTCTTTTTATTTATATTTTTTGTCTGCTTGGTTTCGGTATTTATTTTTTTTTTTTTTTTTTTTTTTTTGCTGAAATTCGATGAACGAACAAACGCGCGGCACGGCAACGAATAAACTGCCAATGACGCTAAAATTTTTCAATGAAAAGTGTCTGTGGAAAATCAACACAGCAGCAGACGACGCAGTCGCTGCAAAGCAGCCGCTGTTGGCAGGGCCGCTGCCGTCAACGACGCCGTCGCATTTTTCCTATCCAGAAAAAAGAGAAAATTATGCGTGTGCATGTGTTGTTTTTGTTGTTATTGCGGCGGCGTCAAATCAAAATGGCTGACACATGTAAGTGTGTGTGTGTGTGTGTGCGGTTGCTTGTAGCTATCTGTGTGTCTTTTGCGTGCCTGTTTCTGTACGTTAGCAGCATCTATCCGGAAATTTATCCGTTCGTCTGCTTAAAGCCGCAAATGGAGTTCGAGTCAAGCAAGCAGCAGTTGCTCTCACCACTTAAGATATTACAGTTCAAACACCTAAGGCTTTCCTCAACATATATCCACTAGAAGAAGCCCTGAGCATTGCGTGTAATCATTTTACTTTAAGTATTTCATAAGTTAAATATGTATGTATATGGAAAGTATACAGAACGCTGATAGTGCGTTCCTTGAATTCATTTGTATTTTAAAAATGGATTCAGTTTTCTTTGTCAAATTAATATAAAATTTACAAGTTATTTTTCCTCTCCCCTTTAATACTGCATTTGGCCAATGTGTGGATAACCAAGAGGTGTGTACACACTTTTATAAAGATGCTTTCCTGTGGGTCTCCATTGAAAATAATATAAAAACAACGTGGCGAAGGTTTCATACGGATAATGTTGTTTTCCATGTGGATGGTTTTGCAGGCTGCACCGTTAAAGCCGACGTTAACTATTACCAAAGCGACGCATTGAAGGATGCGCACATGAAATACTATTTTTTCATTTAATGTTTGTCGCGAGGTGAAAAAAAAAACAAAAGAAAATAAAACACAATCAAAAATGCAAGTTGCAAACAAAAGTCAACTGAAGAAAACTGAAAACACGAGAAAAATTCACGTTGATGTATTTATAAGGGTGGCAATGGCAACTGTAGAAGTCGTCGTCAGCAGTGGTTCTTTTTACCTGATGTTCTGGAAAATACGGAAAACTCAGCTGCTTGTGCACATGTGTGCAAAGATGTATCTTGAAAATAAAAAATTGTGTTTCTCTCTATGCCTGCCAGTCAATCTACGACGCACTTTTGAATGTTAAGTTACAGTTGCGTTGCGTTAAGAACCTAAAAATTTTCTTTTTCTACTCGTCAAAACTTCCGAATCAACACTTTACGCTCACTGAAGGTTGAGTGGCTTAACCTGTACTTTACTTTACTGTACTTTTTACTTGCGTAAAACGTTTTGATATTGAAACATATGAATGTAGTTTTATTCAAGTTTGCTTATTGTTTCTAATCCTAGCAAACAGATTTTTATCATTATTTTTCGCAACTGTAATGTTATTATTATGGTTTTTCTAAAAACACCCTGATTTAGAAATAATCATATTTAGTATGTGATACAAGTTCACTCTCTACTCGTGATTATTATTAATTATCAACACAAACCTACATGGAAATACTATTTTGGAAAATAATCGGCCAATTATAATAATACAAAAGGCAACAGCAGACTGTAATTCAGCTTTCAACCAAATAGTCAATATAACTATTGCTCGTTTCATCTCATGCACAGGATCTACAGGATACAGCTGATGCAGCCATGTACATATAAAACAACTGAAAACCGAAAACAGAAATTATTAAACGTTGTATAACCAACCAAGATCAAGCCCAAGATAAACTAAACAGTCTTCAATCAGCAAAAATAAATCAACCAGTTAAACCCATACTGTAAGTAACTTTAATACATATATACTTCTACAGGTAGTAAACAAAAAAAATCCGATCCTTGTTTTGTGATAAGCAATGTATCAACAAAAAAACAAAAAACTTTAGCTTAAGTCGGAAAAGGAGTTGGGAAACACTCACATTGCGAGCATGGGTTAACTACAATCTTCAATAGCTTCCCTGTTTTTTGAACGATTTCTATAAACCACATGCCGATGTCGAAAAAACAAAGGAAATTATCGGTTACGGTTATACTATTATGTGTTTTTATAAGTAGATGTCACCGACTATTCGTCACTGAACCCCTTCAAATTTGCAATACAATTGATTAAGGGATAAACGTTGGTAACATTTGCTCTAACAACGAACAACCAAGTGAATAGTTTCATTGATTTTAAGCTATCGATTAATATATTTTTCTGTAAGCACCAGCATTAGGTCAAGCTATAGCCAAATTAATAAGAATTGTTTATTTACCAAATTTACGGGACACTGGTTACGTGGCCTTTTTGTGCATGCACGTAAGCCTCCATTAATGGCTTTTTATTAATCATTATGTTTTTAAGTGAAGAAAGCTTAAGCTTTAGTGTAGCGTAAGCGAACACATAATGACGAATTGCATCAATGAATTGAAGTTGTCATGGTCATGGCCGATCCTCGGTTTCCTTGCTTCACATACAGAGAAGTTACCAAAGTAAGCTTATCGGAAAGCAAACATTAATACATATTAATAAAGTGGCAATCTCGCAAGTCTTAGCGGAATGTTAACCACATAAAAAGTATATTCATATTGGCTTATATATATTGGCTTACTTAAAGCCAAATCCGCAAATGACCGAATGTACAATTTTGTTCCGTTCTATGCTTTGGAGCAGTTGCAACAACTCGGGAGGAGTTAAGAGTTATGGGACAACCCCTGGCCCTAATGAATGCATTCTCAAGTTAGATCCGACCATCATTGCTCTTCTGACGCGCTACTGCAAAAATGTTTTCAAATTAAATGAAGTCGGAAAATCAGACAGAAAACAACCAACAGACGGAACCAACAAATTAGGTTAAGAAATTAAAATTAAAATTTCCCAATCCGCCCATTCAATGGGCCCGTAAATCGGACAGTGCTATAAGTTTTCTCTATATTATATAGATCATACGATAGAGATCAGGTTTGTGGGCGTAAAACCGTTACTTTAAAAAGTCAATACCAGTCTTTTGAGAAAGCAGCTGCAGCTGGCGTACTGCGTACTGCGTAACTGTACTACCTTAAAAAAGTAGTTTTTGCCATGGGCCCTGTTTGTTTTATGCGGTTGTCCTTGGGTCAGACGCGTTTGGGTCATTTGTCTGGAAAGAAGCTAAGGCGGCAGCTTTTGCTGAAGCGGCTTTTGTGCCCCTCCGATTTTCTCACATACATTTGCAAATTTCTCAGTTCTATCAGCTTTTTTGCCCCTCCTCCGGCCTTAGCCCAGTCTCTGACCCGTTCAAGCTCAATGAATTACTTTTCTGCTGTGTGTGTTTGTCTCGTTTTGCTTCCTTGATGCCAGTCTGAGTACGATTACAGTTAGAGAAATAAGTTGTAAAGATAAGCATTTTTTTAAAACTATTTTCCTAAATGATGTTGCTTTAAAATGAATAAGATTGCACTAACCAATAATAAAGGCTAGAATTTAATGGTTACTTAATATCATAGTTATCTTTAAGTACATCACCCTAATACATTTTGTTATATGTATTTATAGAACAATTGATTATTCTCTTGTGGTTTTTCTTCAAGTGTATTTGCAATGTCCTGTTTTATTTTGTATGTGCCTGTCTGGCAACTGGTATTTTCACAAATACTCGTTCCTACCCAGCTCCTGGTCCTAGTTTTGTTCTTGATTCCGGCCCCTTGTCCTGTGACTAGGACTATGTCGGTTTGTTCACACAACACGCACACTAGACACAACGCCATTGTTCAGCACGCTCGCTTTTTGGTAGGAAAGCGTTTTGAGCTTTTTTTTGTTTTGGCTTATGCTTCTTCATTGCGTAATGCTGTATGATAAAGGGTTACTTTCACGATTGTTCTTGATTTAGCTGCTTAGGTTCCTGTCTGCTTTTCAATTCAAACG